>DWED01000044.1:0-16892 GCA_018245795.1 Protelbella ruficauda | reverse complement strand
AAATATTGTACTCGTAATGAATTACGTAATAAAAAGTAATATTTAACAAAATAATATAATATTAAGAGTCCAAACGGGACGACAGCAGTTTTTCTGTCGCCAAAACTTTTCTTTAAATGATAAACATTTTCGAAAATTCCTTGCATTTATTAGGCGCCTCGAAGCCCTCGACTAAGTGAAAATCCTCTTTGTGTACCCCCTCCACAACACCACTTCATATTAACGCATTCATACTACGCTGATCTTCAACAAGCACTCGTAAATGAATTAAGTTAAATTTGCACTTTGATCTGGTGTGCCGGTTCAACGCTTCATTATCGGAAATTGTGTAACCGAAATTGTTTAAAAATACTTTATAAAGCGTTCGTGTGCACGACGCTCGAGTATTTTTTAACGAAATTGTATTTCGATTGGCAATTCGATAATTATATTTCTTTTTCATAAATACGGAAAAATTAGTAGAAATAAATATTCAATAACAGATAATACTAGTAACAAAGGCATTGCTAAATCTTACAGAAGGTCGGTAACTCTGAAAGCTGTCCATTCCTGATCTCTGTCGTATCGTATATGGTCCAATGATCTTACTCCACAGTCTTTGCCGCAGCAAGCGAGATCTGTTGGCTGCGTCATATATTTCAACTCAATGAAATTTCAGGTATTATCTTTAAATATACATAAACAACAGTATACTATTATAAAAAGTAAAGTTTTAAAGTAATTCTAGAAATTATCCCACGAAAGAGACGAAAGTATTCCGATAAATTCGAGTACGCGAATGTTTCTAGCATGTAATGAAAAATCCTGCCGACTATCGAATTTATCTCAACGTCATTGCACAGCAGCGTGACAAGTCACCGACACAGATGCAGAAAACAGCAGTTTTTCTCTTATAAAATGTATTTCCGTAAAAATACGTACAACATTGTTTCGTTCCGGAATAGTTTGTTGTCGTGGACATGGCCAGCGCCCGAGTGAAATCAACTAGAATATCTCTTATAGAATACCTATTCTTCACAATGTTGTTTGAACTCTAAAGGCGTGGTATGATCGGATGCGAATTGTCTATGGTCATTTGGGGGATTTTTATTTTTAAAAATATCAGACAACTGTGTGATATCAAGTGTGATATATTTACCGTTAATACAAAATATTCGTTGTTCACTCAACATGACGGGTTCCGTGTTTTCCAATTCAGTTTTAATTCAATTCAATTCAAATTTAGTTTTAAGCAGAATAGTATAAAGAATGTATAGACTCTGTTTTGTGGATTCGATTTTAAGCCAAATTGGTAATACTCTGAACTAGACATTTAAGATATTTAGACGGTGAAGGAAAACATCGCGAGGAAACCTGCACACTTAAAATGAGAAAAAAAAGAAAAAAAATTTCTAAGGTGTGTGAAGTCTGCCAACCCGCACTTGGCCAGTGTGGCAGACTACGGCCTTAACCCTCTCAATATGAGAGGAGACCTATATTCCAAAAGTGGAATGATGACAAATGGGTCAATTATTATTTATATTATATGTTTCTGGCTTGAAATAAATTCTGATATGTGATACGTATAGCTTTCCGTCAATTTTATTTTTCAGTACCCTCGGAATGTCACGCCTATAATTTCCGAAGAAGTAGGCAAAGGAGTGTTGTACACTACCACGTTTGGCCAGTAACGTTTACGTCCCACGGAGTAGGTGGTGAGCCTATTGCCATACACCGGGTACGAATCCAGACTCCGAGTCTAAATTTGAAAAATCCAGTAATACCCGAGATTAGATCCCAAACCTCCCAATCGGCAGTCGCCCTTACAACGACTCGACCAACAAGGTAAGTCAGTAAAATATTAAATGTAATCAAGTATACTTACATAAGATTACGGTATATTTAAATGTTTTCAAAATCATTTTTGTTTTATTTCCCTCCTTGTTTCATTAATTTTATATTTAAACTATATAACTAGGTTTTATAGCACTATTTTGCAAACCTCAAAAAATAAAGATGAACTAACTAGCTATTTATTGATATATTCCTAAATATTCCTTGCGAATATGCTTAAGATTTTTAAAATTATGAAACGAAAATTTTCAATATTTTTCCGACACGTGTATTCGGCCGAGTCGTGTCTATGTCAGTTAAACCTTCGTAATTACTGTTTTAATTGAATTTATAGTATATTGGAAGAAATTAATTAGCGGGCAATACGATAGCAATTAAGTGCTAATGAAATTCTTTCATGAACAATATGTGTTTGTAAGTCTGTAAAATATAATCTGGAGATGTTTACCTGAATGTTTGTGTTACTGTTATAAATCTGTTACTGTTAAAATCTGCTTTTTAGAATGTTAAGATAATAAAGTACATTAAATATAAGGTAATTAAAAATTCCTTATGAGCATCACTTAATTAATGTCACCCAAATGCAATATGATTAAAACGAACTGCAATTAGGATCATAATTTGCAATATGATATGTAGGTACATTTGTATTATCAAATCTAGGCATATTTGTAGGTACATTTGTATTATCATATCTAGGCATATTTGTAGGTACATTTGTATTACCATATCTAGGCATATTTGTATTATTCTGTACATTTTCGTCTTGCACAAAGTTCCTAAAATGTACAGAATAAAAACGTACCGTTATCATTATTAACAACACTATGATGTACAAGTCATCTCCAGTCACAGCGTAGTAACTAACAGTCGGAATATTAATAAATCAGTCGTGGCAATAAATAAAAAACGTCCAATTGTTGACTAGTCCTTCACCGGTTTGAGTGCAATGTCATCAATTTTCCCAATCCACTGAGCGCAGTTGGGCGGTCCCACTACAAACGGCAGTGAAAGCGGCCTATCAAAGTGTTTTTTTGTTCGTTACTGCCGATTTGTTTAAGAGCTCTCAATAAAAAAACACTATTTTTCCCGTGTGTTCCCATAGAAGCCTTTGAAGGTTATTTATTTTCAATCTACGCTTAAGATCGTCATTTTAAATGTGATGGTTCCATCGTGATGTTTTCTTTCATCGTTCTGAGAGTTATGTTTTACATTAATAAGGAATATCGCTTAGTAAAAATATGTAGTTTCATGGACTTGAACGCCAGACTCTCGGACCTAGAACCTGAAATCCTGACTACCAGACTGTTATATTTATACCTGAAATATGTTACAAGTATTTTAATACATTTTTTTTTTGTTTCAATTACCAATGAAAAACCTACGTTTAAGCCTATCGCGTTGTACTATAGGTATACGATGTGTCTGCAAATAAAACAAAAAACTTAAATCAAGCCTGTAATCCCCGAACGTAGGGAGTGTAGTAAACTCGCACATTTCCACCACGGAATAGGTGGTTAGCCTATTGCCATACACCAGGCACAGATGCAGAGTCCAGGACACTACTAGAAATTTCTACTACAAAATTTAAGTTACAAAATCCCAATAGTACCCGACCGGATAATCGAACCCCAGGATTTCTCGTTCAGCAATTGCGCTTTCAATCACTCGACAAACGAGGCAGTTTGTAAATAGGACAAATCAATGTACAAATCGATTCCATCAAATGTGATTCTGAAAACGAGGTCTGTTATTAATTTAATAATGTCTTATTGTCGGTAATAATCAATTTGGACGGAGGAGGTCATCGATTTATTCGTAACTCAGTACAGTTACTAATTCAGTATATCCGCCCATTCAAGCGTCTAACTCCGGTGAGCGTGTTCTATTTGTCGGGTAAACTATTTATTTATGTATGTAGTATTCGACTACAATTGTTTCCTTATAATTTTTGTCACAAAAAATACTGAATTTTAAAATAAAAACGTGTTTTAATAATTTGTGGTTGAAAATTTTTAATAATTATTTCAAATTTTATCATAATACAGATATAAATTATACACAAAAAGGGTTTTATAATGGTACAAGTGTCCATTATATTTCTCTACACATTCAAAGCTTTCGCCAGTCATGATATATACATAAAGCGAACCTAATTAATAAAATTCCCCAAAACCATTTCCGTTGTTGACAAGCCCTTCAGCACTTTGAGGGCAACGCCATAAATTTTTTACCAACTCACTCGGGCTATTTGGCGATTCCACTACTGGCGGCAATCAAAGCGGACTGTCCTAATGCTTTTTGTTCCTTTAGCGCCGATTTTGCCTCAGGAATACAAAAAAAATACACTTTGTATGTATATGCAAAATATTCTGAAAAACTGAGGTGCGTACGTTTTATCATCTAAGATTCTAGTGATAGCGTCGAATATTTGAGCAATAAAAATTGTAATGGAATAATGAATCCAGAATGTTCCATAAGTAATTCAATGGAGCCATTTACAAATTTTCGATATCTAATAAAAATATAGATTACAAACGTGACTTATATACTGGATAAGCGTCATCAGACGCTCTC
The DNA here is from genome assembly GCA_018245795.1 of Protelbella ruficauda. Lineage (NCBI taxonomy): Eukaryota > Metazoa > Arthropoda > Insecta > Lepidoptera > Hesperiidae > Protelbella > Protelbella ruficauda. The sequence goes on along the minus strand of DWED01000044.1, from coordinate 12,482 downwards.
GGTGTTTCGGTGGTATGTCTCGGTGGTCAATTTATTGTTGCAAGCATTTGTGATCCTTATTTAGGTAACATAACGTTTAATTTCCCTTACGAACAAACAAACACTCGATTTCCCAGAACATCCTGGAATATCTTTTGTGTTGGATAGTCATCACGCCAGGTGAAAATAGGGGTTTGTCGAGAACTGGAAAAAAGCGATGGTTAACTACGAGACTCAAGAATGAATATTACAAGTTGTAGCAGTCAATGTTTTTAAGAGTGTCTTCAGTAAGTCAACAGTATCAAACAAGCAATGGTGTTATCGTCGTATATTATTGTCATTTGCTCTGTATCCTGCATTTCGATCTCTCTTGCATTCTGACACGAAGTAGTCTGTAGGAGAATTGAAACGTAAATAGTTATTTTTTTTGTTTACTTTTCGAAAAAGTAATTTATGTACATATACAGTGCATTGTTATATTTACTAGAGAACCTTGTTAAAACTAATTCATATTTTATCTACATAATACATATAAGTTTATGATATAGAAAAACTTTAACGTTACCTACCCAAGTATATGGACTATGGGCATGTCACAACTATTCCGTAATTGGAAAATTTATATTCAAGACCAAAATAGATGAACAAATAATTAATAAGTGTATCCAATCACACATTAATTAAAATTTAAGCGCTGGTTGAGTAAGCTTGATATGATTGGAACTGCTTGCTATGTCCAACGATGTGCTCCGGACCGTGTCGGTGCATGATACTCTCGCAAAATATATTTAATAACGTCTTTCGTCTTTACGAAATTAATACAAGGCAGATGTACATCGCATCTTCCTAGAAATAAGTAAGATAATTGAAAAAAAAAATCAATAGAAGAGGCTTATCATAACGATCATCATCATTATCAGATGCTAATTAAAAGTACATATTTCGTCTGGTTGCAGTCATACAGATAACGACATCCCTCATCAACGTCACTTATCACTTACCCAGATTTTAAAAATTACATTAACAATCATTGCAGCATAAAAATCGGTAAAATATTTATAAAAATTGTGTAGCACGAAAAAATAATTATAGCACCAATACGTGAATCTCATTTGGTATTTTCCTGGAAAATTATATGACACTCACTCAAAGCGAAAATCGAAGAGCAGGACAATTAATAAAAGCCCTGAGTCACAACTCAATTAAAATTTCGGCGGCGGTCGGCGGCAGCCATTTATGATTATCGTTCCCACGATTGCCTCGTTGACACTGGGAAACCTTCAGTTCATACAAAATTGGGAAGAGCGAATTAAAGTAATTAGCTTTAAGTAAGGCTTATCATTGTAATTTTACATGCTGAGTGTACTGGATTGATGGACGGATGCTTAAATCGAAGTTTATATGGAATATTTCAGGACTTCAGAATTTTCATACTGTAAATTGATTGCGGTATAGTGCAGCCTACGGCTAAATGCCCTGGCTGTCGACGGGCAACACCATATTCAGTGCAAGAAACTGTATATATTAGCGCTTGCCCATCAGGAGAGGCCTATATCCAATTTTGGACTGAGGTAGACTCAAGCACCTGTCAGCTAGTAATTTCTATTAACAAATGCGTCCACCGTGTTAACAAATCAGGCGAACAAAATCAATATTTTGAAATAATTGTACCTTATAAGACTGCTACTGACATAGCACACATCTGTATTTCCCGAAAGGGTAGGCAGAGGAGTGTAGTATTCCCGCTTTGTATGTATTGCATGTAATAGGGGCGAGCCTCTTGACAATTATATTATATGAAGATAGATATAAAAAAACATATTTAATACCCAATTTATACCAACGTAATTTTTACACGGAATAAAGATACTGAACATGATAATGGACAGGCTATTAATGAAAATCCACCGTCACAACTGAATTATAAATTCACCGGTGGCTATCTTGCCAAACCGTGGAGCTTTCAATAAATATATCATTCACACAGATTAATAATAAAATTTCATACATAATAACTATGAGTTAATTTATATAATATATTTATATTATTCCTTCGTTTACAGTCAACACAAAATCGATGCAGTGTTTGCTTGTTTTGTTTGTTCATCCGTATTAGAGAAATAAAAAATAATCTTTATTTCCAAAAATATATATACACAGCAAATAAGATCTAAAATTCTTACACAATGTCTGATACGAATGTCACGTAGTGTCTATGAAGAGAGTTATGAATTTAGAAGACACACAGTCATGAAGTCGGTAAGGAGAGAGATATTTAGTATTAAATTCCCTCTGCCTACCCCGTAAGGCACCTGCCGTGAGGATGTATGTGAATAAATAAAAAACATATAAATCATTCATCCTGAACAGTCATCTTCAAAAAGACTTAAGATTAGTTACTTCCCATAACAATAATTTCATACTGATTTTTACCATTAGTTACTGCAAGGTCTGATGAAGCGAAGTTAGTCTCGCAGTCGGACTCATATTTAGACGATCTTGCGTGCTTTCTTATTGTCATTAACATTGTCGTCGTAATCATGATCATCAGCATCGTCGTGTTCCTCGTTATCATCGTGGTCGTTTCATCAATGTCATCTTTGTTATCGTAAACCCTCTTTATTGTCTCATTAATTGACACGAGCTTAGAAAACACCACAGTTTACACACCCCAAACGCGAGTTCATTGACCCAAACTCGTACACATCCACCTGAGATTGAATAAATAATGAAATAATAATAATAATAACGCTTCACACTCCCAGCCCCGAACTAACACCCTCCGTGGAACAGCAATATTATGTTTTGTTCTAGCGAGAATACTAGACTGACGTGTTTGTGCAACTAAATCTAGAAACAGTGGGCGTGCAAATACACTTGCCATTTGGCATCTAATACTTGAATAGCCTTTGTTGAAATAGCATTGAACGCTCATTGGGATATTTGTACTGAAGTCTGAAAGGTTAGGTATCTACACAAATGAACTTAAACCTGTTAAATATATACTTTAAGTATATAGACAAAGATTCTTACATTGTCTAGCTTTAAACGATTTTAAAATCAGAATGAATGTAGTTATATATTTTTGTGATCACTTTCTTCACCCACTGCTGGACATAACAGTGACGTATATCTGGAAGAGAAGATTGCCCAACATTATGCTTCGTAATTCAGCAGAAATAATAATGGATTTTTGTCATGGTAGCTTCTTACAAAATTGCACTCACTCAACAGAATGTTTCGCGCTCAACTTTGCTTATTTACATTAATATTTTCCAATTACAGTGACCTATAATAAAACTAAAGTCCTATATACTATACCTTAGGTGTAATATGCGCTGCTGTGTCTAAAGTCTAACGCCCTGTAAATGAAACTGAAAGAATAATGTGCTTCGATCAAAATGGTGTCCTCGAGGGTAGCTAGGTCTAGAATATATTTTATAGGCGAGTATGTCGTATGGTAACTATGCATAAAAATAAATAAGGCGAAGAAACTGCCAGAATCATCACTGATGAAAATCTCTAGTCTCTGTCTACCCTTATAGGCAAAAAGTGTAAAATATATATATGTAACTCTAATGTACATTTATCGGATTTTTAGTTTATTTTTGTCATATGTTTAAGTAAATATATACTGTCATTAAGTAAATTTGAAATTTAATAGAAAAATATTATTTGATAATTACAAGAATATTATTTAAAACTAAAGGAATTTTATTTGATTAATAGAAGAATATTATTTGAAAACTAAAGGAATATTATTTAAAAATTTCATACAATACAATTTAATTAACCACACTTACTCATCAGGTACATTATAAATACCGGAGTACTTAGCTCTCCTAAATTAATAAAACAAATTTTTTCAGATATACAAGCACGTATGTTTGAGACGTGTATCGCTAACATGCCCTGTTTCTCTAATTCTGCCTCTAATTGAATAAATTAAAAACACCTGTGATGTTTTTAGCATAAAAATATTTCCCTCAAATTTAAAAAAGATTAAGGTAAGTGTGAATACTTCTTTATAATAAACTCAAAGTGAAAGTTGTATTTTAAATAATATTAATTATGTAGTCATTATTATTCAATGCTTGACCCATGTGCTGCCGACGACTAGATACATGAAAAGAAAATGATTAGTGCGTAAAACTGAAATTCATTAATTCAATAAGCTCGTGGAAGTCGCTAGAACTTTTCAGAATTTCTCTGTTTTCAATAAAATATCCGATTTAAGGGATATGGTATGTTTAAATTATAATAAGTGCGGTTTTCACAATAAATGGTCAGTACTGCAAGTAATCTTAAAAACCATGAAAAACCTTATATAAAATGTTACAAATAAACTGGAATTATAAGTGAATATAAAGGTTGTGTAGAAAGTAATGTAATAAATTAAGTAAAAGTAAAGTCTTAAGTATACAAAGTAATAAGTAAAATAGAAATATAAGCAAACAAATTTAAAAATATAAGCAAAAGTAATGCAACTTAGAAAATAATAAGTAAAAGTATACATAAAAGTAACTAAATAAGAATAGTAAAATTACTACAAGTAAGTAAAATTTAAACATTTCATTAATAGTATATTATAGTAACGCACTCATCATATAAAAGCCAGAATTTTTATCATAAAAAATTTTAACGACTTTAACTTTTTATTTATATCCATTTTTTACACTTAAGCCCCATTAATTCTCGCTTTGACATGTAAGTGTTACACCTACATTAACAAACCAGTGTAAAGTTCAAGTGTTACCGTGAATGTATAAATTTGGTCATATTTAATATGTTTGCGGTTTTGGTAAATTACTTACATTAACCTAGACAGCAGGTACTCAGTCGATGATTGACAATTACGTTAATAAATTACATTGTCATCAAACAGAAACCATTACCTAGTACTCTACACTTAACAGCTCTATATAAATTTTGCATTGTTTTATATTAAAAGTACTTATTGTACGCTTTATAGTATTTCACAGACCAGTGTAGTTCATGGTTATTAACAATTTTGCAGTGGCACCATTGGACACGGATCTTCTCTATAAATGGGAAAGGTTGAGGCAATAGTCTGCCACGTTGGTTAGGTGCGGGTTGGCAGGCGTTAATCACCTAGATTATTCACGTAGAAAAGTAAATGCATGCTCGAAATAGCTCTTGATAGGTTCAAGTTGAACACCGATTGGAGGAGTGAATTGAATTTGAATTTAGTTAACGTTGATTGCAGGTATCCTTACAATGTCCACAACACGCTAACAGGTGGACTAAATAATGTGTACTTACTGTGTGTAATGACACGATTTCAACTTATTTGATGATACGTGTTTTTATATTTTGTGAAACATTTACGTACATCGTAAAATAAATCTAATTATTTTTGGGTTTAAAAATAACATCCGCGGCTGAAAAATTATAACTGACAATAATACACAAACTATTAGATATGTAAATACCATACTTACGTAAGATAAGTAAATCCTGGAGCCAAGAATGTAAGAAGAAAGATAAAATATTGGGGATAAAACTTGGTCTAATTTGAAGTCTAAGTACTTTAGAAGGCCAAATTTTTGAATAAGAACTTGGCCGTTATTTTAAGCGTTTTTGGCGGAATATTTATGTATACACAAAAACGCTCTATAATAAGTAACGCAGCCATTTTTCTTTATTAGCGAAATTAAAAATAGGTATGTAACAAAAGCCAAATACAACAATATTTCATGTAGCAGCACATAAAGGCATCTTCACACTTGGGACATATTGAACGGATAAAGTAAAGGCAAGATCCCACATTATTCCTTTGAGATGTCACTTGGTAATTGGTCAAAAATCTTTTCAGAACCCCTTACACTAGATTTAAAATAGTCTACGTTTTTGTAAATAATGAAAGAAGGGTCGGGTCTATAGCATACTGGCAGTCTAAAATTCCTTACAAAATTATTGAATGTATTGAAAAATATTGGTTTACGTGATATCTCGTGAGTTTTCGATTCTCTCTACGAAACATCGCGCCTATAATTCCTGAAGTGAGCAGCAGAAGAGTGTAATACACTAACATGGTTCACCACCTACATCTACGTTCCACTTGAAATAGGAGATGTGTCTGTTACCATGCATCAAGCACGGATCCAGACTGCGAGCCGCTACTGGAAGTTTCTACTAGAAAATCTAAACAAAAAAAAAACAATAGTACCCGACCAGGGAATCGAACCCAGGACCTCTCGATGAGCTGTGGAGCTTGCAACCACTCGACCAACGAAGCAGTCTATTTCTATACTAATAACAATCTATTACTTGTACACTATTTTTTGGAATATTTTGAAATACTAGGCAAATCTCCATCAAATTAATCCGCAATCTTGAGAATTCAGTACCATCGATGCATAAATAGTTAAAGCTAAACATTCAGGTGTCCAACATTTTCGTTCAAATACCTCTAAACGCATACTAACCAATATAATGTATGCAATGCTTATTTGCCTAAAATAATTCGATTTCAGTGGTGAAAATTTACGATAAGTTCTGATAAGTCCTGCTGAATTATGAAAGTCCTTAAGTGTGTCCATAGACGTTCTAAGTCTATAGAATCCCTTACCTAGCACATACCAACATTACCTTGAACTTTTTTCTATATTTATTACTTATCATACTATTGTCTATTCAAATAGCACCTTGTTAAACTATATTACCTACTTTGAATTCGTTATCTGCAATATTCTTGGCTGTAGTAACACTGGCCATACATTCTTTACCATTTTTATTATTATCATTTGTATCTTCATCAGCCAGTACCTACCTACTCGTATTTGGTCAAGTAAGGTGAGTCGGTCTCCATCGGCATCTGCATTCATCAACCATCGCCTCGTATATCTCTTTAGTCGTACCTTCATCCGCCTTTCTTTCCGCATGTCTAAACCATCAGAACATACCGTATTCGCTTAATGGTCTTGATCCTATATAATCCAAACCCATACGTGCTCAAACATCCTCGTCCCATGGATACTTTAAGACAGAGTTCATAAAACTGCGATTCGTATTTTATATCTATCAAACTTTATTCCTCTCATCACTTTGAATAGAGCACCATACATTTATCTCAATCCATTCAGTTGAGAACATCTCGAAGCCTGATCGATCGAGTGGAGGGGACGATTTATAATAAAAACGGAACAGGCCCTCCGTATCCGTCTGGTGACATACGACCCAGAACGGTATTGATGAATTGGGGCTGCTTTTTGCACAATTTGCTAAAATGTTACATCGGGGATGCAAAAGGCATTTTATTTTCTATAACGTTTAACAAAAATTTCTAGATAACTGTAACTAAAGCTTTCATTTTTTTGGTCGTTTAGAGTTACCAGTTCACAGAGACGCTGGTGAATTGAGAACACTACTTTGAATGGAGAATCAAATGCGTAATAGTAAAATATTATAATAATGGGAAGTCGTTTGAGAAAATGTGTACAAATAAAATAGTGGGTGCATGATTCACACTGATTTTCACTCAGCAAATAAATCTCAAAACGTGCTGTTAAAGAACCGTTATAAAACGTCACGCATCATTAAAAACGTTTGTCATGTTGTTATGACGGGAGTTATACATAGATCAAATGTCGGCTGATTCATGCACTTCCACTCGTTCCCAGTCAGTCAGTGTGTCCCAAATCGAACTTATTGAAGAAATATGAAGGCAAAGTGAGCGCGTCGTAGCCAACGATATTTTTCTTCAGTGTAATTTGATATATAAGATTGATTATACTTTCTGCCGTATTAATGCATTGCTTCCTTGACTGTTTCGGGAAGTGGTACAACAAAATATTCTTATTTATATGTATTTAAGTTGTTCTAATACGTTAAAAAGTACCAATGTTTATATATATTTTTCTACTACCTAGAATATACCTCAAAGACAAAAAATATATGTTTTCGCTGTACACATACAACTGCTTCTTCATATGTGGATTTAACACGAACATATCGCATAAAACACCTTCTTATAAAGTAATTTTCAATAATTTGCTACTCCTCTGATCGCCTAGAGTATAAATACTTTAGACATTCACAGCTAGTACACGCTGTAATATTAAGGGAAATATCTATATTGTAGTTTGTATAAATCATACAAATAGCTTCATCATAATGTTCCATATTGTTCAACCAAAGTACATATTAGTCTCTTGAAATGGTAGGCTACAATTTTCTCCAATACTCATCTATCTATCTTGATCCAACGGGACAGATACTGGCTGTACCAGATCTCTCTGAGGCCGGGTCGCATGTATGAAGAGAGTGCTGAAGGTAGAAAAGCACATCAGGTCTCGATGGATAGAAAAATTTAATACTTTATATCTCTGACTACTTCGTAAAGGTCCTGGCGTGATGTTAATAATAGTAATATCAGACGCGCGGCCTGATGTTAAGCGCTAATGTACATTATCAGACCTCAATAGCGCAGTGAGATGTCGCGGATGCGGGCTGCGAACGCTAAATTAAAACCTCTCATGCGAGTAAAATCTGCAATATTATTTTCTACTCTAAATATACTGAAACATATTTACCGGGCAACTGTTTATTAATGTATGGGACAGCCATTTGCCAATGCGGATAATAGCGAAAATATTAATAATTAATATAGTTTCAATTAATATGTTAACAGTTTCATTAAAGCCTTTTCAAGTCGACAAAAATGATTTATGGTTCGAAAGTAACAAAATTATAATATCTTATCAAAGTCATTCTGGACATTACTTGCGGTAGGGTTCCTTAATGAAATGACAATATTTTGCCAACGCTGCCATGAATTTCATTACGAACATAGACTTACTGTAACACTAAAATGTATAAGACATAACCTACTGTAACACTCCCTGTGCTCGATAGTGCCTGTGGAGCACAAGAAACGAAACGAATACTATAATACACACAGAAAAGATGAGAAAAATGAGAAAAAAGATCAAGTGTCCGCGTCTTATTATCGTGAGTACAATCGCATCAAACTGCATTAAGGGTGTAGTGAGAAATCAATATCAGTCTCCTGGAACAAATGCAGCGAGTCAAAGAGGATACGAAGAAAGCGAAGCACAGGATATAAGCGTCAGCTGTTTAAGTCTGAGTGAGAGGTGAAAAGGCAAATTCTCAAAATAATGCTAGTATTTAGGATAATGCACTTCTCATCAGCCGTAGCGATCCGCAAGCAGCAGTGTCAGCATAAGGATGTACTGGAATTCCCATAAGACTTACCCAGTTATACCCAAACAGCAGTACCTAAATTATTTCGTTTCCTGAGTACCGGTAATTTATTTAAAAACAATTGGTACTTAAGAGATTATAAAATTATTTATGTTAAAAATGATATGATCTCTTTTAAGTCGCGTTTGGGAAGAACTGTCACGTCACAGTAGTGACGTTAAAATAGCCACCATTCCCACCAGCGAATAAATCGTAACCAACTATTAATCTAATATTGAATTGATTTAACTTTAAAAATGTCTAATTAAACCACATCGCCCATGCGGAACCCTCATCATACAAACCTGTCGATCGACCGTTACAAGTTCCAAGTTAGGAATTATACGATGAACAAAAAACTTCAAATTTTTTTATTACCGTGGTAATTAACATGGATGTTATAAAAAAATTAATGACTTTTCAAAGTATTACTGTGAAACATTACTTTTGAAGTAAAAAGTACTAAACTTTATGACAGTTCAAATGTGAAGTTACTTTGTCATAATCACGGATCGCGACGTTTTATAGAAAGCCTCAATTTCTTTTTTTGCTTCCTTACATTAAGTAGACCTGGAAATATTTTGAAACGCTCGATTATTATATTAGATGGGGAGAAATAAAAAATAAATAACAAATTGAAGTCGAATTTCGTATTTGGAGCTTAAAACCTATTACCACATACTTAACTGACTCTAATCTAGTCCACCGTTGCGTAGATATTATATCAATACAGGTGAATTTATTTGTAGCTTAAATATTAGAGTTTTATATCGGTTTATATTATGTTCAATATACCTTTGATCTTTTTATAACACTGCGTTATTTGAATAATCTTTTGCGTTTAAATGATATACATTTAGCTCGTTGAATCGTTTCATTCGCTTAACTCTATTTTTTTATTTATTTAACTGATTTTTCTAACTTAACGTGTTTAATTCGTAAACTAAACACTTACCTTGTTTAGAGTTCAATTTTAGTTCCAGAGATTAAGAGTTCCAATATCTAGTAGACGTCTTGACCGTAATGAAGTTACGTGCGATTTAAATTTAAGTAAGGGTCACTTGATACAATGAGAACTGGCGTGCTGGACCTATGGTTATCCAACCGAGTTGATGAACCGAGGGCTGTGGATTGCATTCCCATCCAAGACAATTAGTTGTATGTTGAACATGAGTGTCTGTTCTGTGTCCGTGGGTAAAATTATCTATGGAAGTGTTTAGAAATTTAAATATGTATATTTTCAGCTGTCTCGTTACCGTAACAGAGGCTCTGCCTAGTTCAGATTCGAACGACCTTACGTGTGGTGTACAAAGATAAATAAATATTGTCATGAGAGATGTGTGAAGTCCGCTAAATGGCATTTGGCTAGAATTAGGCTAGCATCTGGCTAAGCATAAGGCCACCCTTAAATTTCTCATTCCAATAGGCATGTGTAAATTGGAAAACGTAAAAGATTGATGACAATATGTAGATTTAAAAATGTAAGATAATGATATAAAAAAAAAATCCAAGATTCAGCAACATCTTTGATAGTTTTAAACAAGTCCAAAAACTATTGGAAATTCAGAAATATATTTTCCGCTTTTATAGAATTCAGTCGTCACGCTTACATTTAATAAGTAAACGATTTCAGGTCCATTTTCAGCGATATAAACATTTCTCACTCGTCCGTGGACTGGATTGCGTTTGTCGGACCGACATTAATCGATCACCCAAACCTTACGACATTAATATCATTGTGATAACTATATTGAGAGCTCCGAACACCTGACTCAATAACTGAGAACTCTACGCGAGGGTGGATGCGAGTATCTGTAACATTTACAATTCTCTATTGAATTCTCCACAAATAAAACCTATTTATATCTGAAAAAGATCAAGTCTAAATGCTTTAGATCTGAAGTAGCTGTTCGTTGATCTAGCCCGGTTTTACCATCCCACGTAGCTCTAAAGCGTTTATTGATCACAAATGATAGAGTAACGCGAGGCTACACTACTATACTCGGTTCGAATTTTCGATAACAATAATAGTTGTCTTGCTTTCGAGTGTACGAGTACCTTAAGTTTAAATAAACCATTTGAGAGGCGGTTAGGCCTATCTTACATCAAATACAGATGATCGAATTTCTACTACTTCCTACTCCAACACCGTGATATTATAAAACGCGTTAATAAATACATCCAATTCATTATTCTATTATATATTTGTAGTTCTGTATGATATTTTAGGAATGTGAAATTTTATATAAAACATTGTTCATAAAATGTAATGCCATTTTGCTATACTAATGCTATTTTGGAAACCGTTAGGTCTGTCTCACGCAAAGGCACTAAAAATCCATGTCCATTACAATAATTGCTCTCTTTTAAAGCTATAAATTTCCTACGTGTAGGAAAATCTGAAATGATTTATAGAGTAAACTTGTAGATTATATTTATTAAGAAAATATTAAGCTCCATTTCAAACTTCCCCAGACTTTTTTCCAGTTGCTTGCATGTCGATAACTTCATAGCACTAATACCAGACGTGTCCTTCAAGAGAACTCAAGGCGACTTAAATTATATATTAGTTTTCTACGCTAGTGGAAATTGGTTAGGATACAAGTTATTGCATAAATATCGACTAACCATATAATATGTATTACTATGATTATGATGCTGTGCCATGCAAAGGAATCGAAGATTAATTTATGACAAAACATTCATTTGTGTTTTATCTATGACACATCACAAGGAATTCTAATGTGCGACGATGAACGCTAATTAATATTTATTATTCTTCTGAAATAAAGTGGTTTTAGAATTTTATTTCTCAAAAGAATATGGTTCAATAACTTGAAAGTTAAAAATGGCGTGATGCCTAAGGTTTTCAATATCAGACATTAGTCCAACACGCTATAATAATTTATTTAAAATGTTTAATGTATAATTTATTTATGCATCATACTTTGCACAATTTTAGTAAATAAATATAGTGCTAGTACTTTAAAGGTTTAATATTTTCGCTCCTGTTTTATTTTGAAATTGATTTGAATTTGACTATTTTTGTTTTATTTAGATTTTTTTAACTTTTTGCTTTATTTTGACTTTTGAAATAAAATATTATTAATTGTAGCTATTAAAAACAAAATCGTGAAACCTACGCGCTAGCGAATTGTCCATGATAATCTCTAAACAGTGTCAAGTCATTTAAACAGTAGTTGGACTTATCACTTGGAGAGCAGCACCTGCCTTACCCAGACATCCAACAAGTGGAACACCGTGCTGGCATCTGTGTT
>DWED01000043.1:0-16953 GCA_018245795.1 Protelbella ruficauda | reverse complement strand
TCTGCTTCTGATAGCCCATAATACGCGGATATTTTTGCGTTGCTCATATGTCGGAAGTAATGGCTCGTGCGCGGCCGCTTCATGTGGATATAACCTTATGTTTCTGATATTTAGTAACATATTGGTGTAAGAACGTTATTGTCTGAAATCAAACTTTCCAGAATTATATACTTACAGAATTATACACTTAGTTTTCCGAACAACTGTATTTCAAGTTAATCGTAACCTAAGTTTGTAAGTAATCTAAGAAAATATAGGTAAATAATGCATTACTATTTCTTATTATAAAAATTGTGTTTATTTTCATAGTGTTAGGTGAAAAGTAAAGAATTGTTAAAGTAAAGATGACTAGGCAGGTCCATGATAGTCTTTAGTAAGAAATGTAAACCATAATATATTATATTTGGCATATAAAAGGCTCGCTTATCTAAGGAGTTTGACTGGAAACGAACATAAAGGGTGATCCTCTGTGACAAATACCGTGATATACAGAGCGACAGTCGTAAGGGAAATATTTTTATAAGATGAAACATTATTATTTGTTGGGGGCGAAGGGATCACAAGTCGTCTTATGAGTTTTGTGATACCATTACTCAGTTTGTCTGGCTTACAATGATACTGTCTCGTGGCACCGTATTGAACTATAATCTTACATCATCGCTTTTATAGATCCGACCTGTTTTTATAAAAATGTATCGTCGAGAAGACAATGGTATTATTATTAGATTTCTTTATCGTAACAAAAATAGCAGACAATCGGAATGGCGCGGGCACCGACAGATTCAGAACAGGAAACGGCTAAACGATAAACTGGTAATAGAACAAATTAATGTGCGTTAACCCTAAAATTGGACAAGTTCAATGCGGAGGTCGTTACCACTATAGGAAATTTATCCCGACGAGTATTAACATTGAAATCTGTTCGTTGTATTCGGCGTCATTAAAGTTGGCGGAGGGTGTCGTAGGAAAGTGTGTTTTGTGTAGCAGTGCAGTAGGGTTAAATCGCGCGGGGGTTTCGGGGCGCGATCCAATCAAAACATACAAGGAGCATATTGATTCCGAGAAGTGTCGCTGTTAACGTGGAGGCTGGAGTTGAATACATTAGCCAACGGCGTAATGAAGTCTCGCTGGTTGTAAACAAACAGCGCGCCGGGTGCGGAGCGGCGGCGTGGCCCGGGGCCGGGGCGCGCGCGCACCCCGCTCCCGCTTACAGGAATTCTATTTCCACGACAAGCGTCATGTGTTAATTAACTGCTCGCACCTACGATATTGAGATATCAATGAAGATGCTACTGTTGTTATTAGCTGACGAGAACGCTTATTGCTTAGTGTTTCTGTCTAAATACGTTTGTGTTACGTTTGCGCGTTTGCATTTATGTTGCTTCCCTTACAAAGGGATGTGATTGTAGGCACTTGGAGAACAGCAATGTAATAGCTTATAAACGCTTTTGACGTATCGACTAGTAAGACGAAAGTATTGAGCTATATGAAAAAATACTAAGACCCTTAGATCTTATAAATATTGTTACCATCACTCTATTAATAAATACACATGACAGATCCCTGCATAATAGACAATATACCAAGTATTGAGCGTGACGCAGCCTTTATTAGGCATATTTGTATAATGGGTGTTCCACTTGAGAAAATAAACACGATTATTAAAGTGAAGCCGTTCGGAAACCACATAAAATGAGCGCCAACTGGTGGCCACCGCGCGTTTATGATGAAAGAAGTAATCCTCACTGACCTGTCCCACCGTGGAATAGCGGCAAGCGTGAACCGATGTTTTCGAACGAACAGAAAACCAATGGGGCAATTACATATCCCTAAAATAATGTTCTATTGTAGTGTATATCAGAATTATAAGTAAACAGTGTGACAAGACAATATTGATAAGAATATTTTTTATAAAATAGGTACATAAGAATGTAATAAAGTGATCTACAACCATTCATTTGTAGTGTCGTGTAGCACGTATTCGCTTTTCACATCGGTATAACGTACAAATGCATTCATAAACTTATCTGCCTTCAGCCTTGGATGAAAATCAGCCTATAACCATTTTCCTAGAAATATTATATACATACATTTTTTTCTGCGACAATTTTTTGATGTGCGACCAACGCGACTTCCCACGAAACTAACTGGCCGCGCGCCAAGCTATATCGTTATCTGTCTATCAGCTGTATTTATGTCTGAAACTTAATTGCTGTTCGTCGGCGATGCGACAAGTCATCAAAAACACGCCACAATATCACGTTTCCTGTTATGACTTCAGTTTTTAATGGGCCTTTGTTGAGACCTTTTTATTATAAAGAAGCGTTAACAGTTCTAAATGTGTCCGTAAAGGATTTGTAAACGCCGCCTTACCTACACATTTTATTATCTGCGTGTTGTGAAGTTTGAAATTCTCTTTTTGTAATTTGATACTTTCATTCAGAAGCTGGTTCCATTTTAAGACTTTAATGACCATGCTTTGCTTAAACACCTCTGTGTAATTATTTGTTGGTCATTTAATTCTCTCATTCAGTCTCTGCTGCTCGTGAACACTCTAAATGTTTTTTGATGTAGTTTGTTCTGTTCCAATTATAATTCAAGTCTTTCGATTTAACTGAGTATCATATTTGGATTTTTAGATATTTCATCCAAAAATGCTACGTCTTTAGTCTGAATATAATCAAATCGATATCGATCAATGACTGGATTCTGGATTGTATCTGCTCCACTATTTTGAACAACAACATGAGACGTCACAAGTCATGTGTGGATTCCTATGGCACGTTCGTTCGATGCAAATGGAAAACCGCGACGAATGGCTCGTAAACTTTGCTATTTGTTCTGTTTACGATAACCGTGGTTTTAATAAAACTTTATTACGTGTCAAACGAATTCCATAGCTGTAAGGTATGTGGATATAACACTAACTTTTATTTGGACATCGCATTAAAATGTTGTAACATACCGCTATTCGACATTTGTCCAAATCATTTTGATATAAAAATTGAAATACAAAGAATTTCAAATAAAATTTTTGTTATAAATGAACGAATTATCATTAATAGTACTTTTAATTTACACATTTTCATCCATGTAACTCCTCGTTCGGTAGATATCAATTACCGTCACATTGTTGATGACAATAGGACAGGGCAAAATGTTTAAATTATGTAGGCAATAAGTTATAAGGATATCTATAATTCGAATTCTAGCATGGATATTGACTCCACAAAATTAAATGCACTTTAAAAATATAAGGTCATTTGTCATAAGTGTTGAGGAAAACATTGCAAAAAACCTAACTTGAAGTAAGTAAGTAAGAAACCTGTCACTCCGGACTAGGCCTGCGTAGCAGACTATAGCTTTCCCATGTGTCTAAACGTGAAATGAAAAAAGTGTTGACGATAAGCCTACTGATATATAATTAAACATAGCTTTATAGGTCTAATTTATATTAGACATATTTAAAAAATAAAGCAATCAAAGAAATACATATCTTCATAAAATCTGTCTACTATTACTTTGTAAGAACAAACGCACATCATTAAGTCTCACCGATATCCTTTCAGTTGCTTCAGTTTTAAAGGAAATAAATTACTGTGCAAAACGTGTTCTTAATGTTAAGCTTATAAGCAGCTATTAAGACGAATTGTACGAATGTGTCGACACCGCTCACTGCGAAAAAATGTATTGTGTATTCCATAGCCATCAATTACTTTAATAGCGTTATTGCTTGAACTTTAACACCTACAAAAAAATAACGCGATAAAAAGAGAATGACGGCGTGTTCGCGAGGATTAGTCATCCTGGCAACGAGTCAAAATGACTCAAATTAAATTACTTACAGCCGAGTTTAAAGATTTCGTCTATCGTCTAAAGAGCGATCATCAAAATCACTAATGTACCGTGGCGTATTTTAAACCACAACATTTTCTATTGTGAAAGCGCATCATTAAATATTTTCATTTTCAGCAATTTGTTGAGATTAAGATTACGTTGAAAAATATTGTGTTGTTAACATTCCGTCCCGGATGATGTTGATTTTTGGCACAGAAAAAAATATAAAGTGCGACAATTTTATAGTCGTCAAGACAAAAGTCGTATGACAACATTAATTGATTAGTAGGGCAGCTGTTGTGAATATTTATGCGAACGCCCGACCCGTTTCCAGGAAACCCGATGGCATAGCCATCTACAGATATGAGATAACGCACTTTAATTATCTAAAATTATAGAAATAAAATATAGCAATTTAATTGCCCAATCATTCTTCACAAATATGTATTAACTTGCATCTAACGTGTGTTACTATGAGAATTTATTACATAAAAAATGCAAGTATAATAATCAAATATATACGAGTAGTTCCTTGAACAGAAAACAATTTTTTTTTTTCACAACAGTTAAATAAGAGTGAACTAATAAAATTAAAAGGTTATTAAGAAACTTCACCGGAAGTTCGTAAAGCTTGTTGTAACCCCTAAAACATTGAGACTCTTTAATAGTGGAAATAGTAAGTTTATGTTTTGCTTTAACATGTATACAGATTTATGGAGCGAGGAGCAGAGATACTTATGAAGGAAAGATCTTGTGTGTATTACGAGTGTTCAGCTAATAAACACTTCTTAATTTCTCGTTGAATAGTGGGCTATTAAAATAAAGTTTTAAAATATGGAACGCCAGATTTAATTTATGTTTCAACAATTTATGGTGCTGGTACGAGAGCGTGCGAGAGAGAGAGGGAAGATGCGCGGACTCAGCGCGCGGGCACATCTGCGACACGCGTATGACAGTGTTGACGCTTATATTTTCCAGACGATTTATTACATTATAAGAACTCAGTGCGTGCCGTTAATACGCTTTCAGATGCATAAATAGTAGTCATTTTATTTTGATGTTCTACAAGACATCCGACGACATGTTTAATTGTTCAGACGGGCCTCTTAATACCATAAGCTATTCTCGGTCAAAACAGTTTCTCATTTCAGTTTGCTATACTTTACTGACATCGACACTTAAGGAATGTCGTTCGTAATTAAAATACACTTTAAATACCTTTATGAACAATCTGATGTGTAAATTTTATAATTTTATTGATCTGTCGCATAATGTTGAATACATTTCACAAGCAACGCTTCACAATCGCATTTATCAGAGATTTCATTGAGCATTATTTTCTCGACGCAAATATGTTGACACCTCATTGTTTTGAGTTTTTCCGGCGCAGCTAAATCAGCCTCTTAATTGATATAATATCGCTTTAGTGGTCTCATAAAGTCGTTACACCGCTTGCTCCGAGAACAAAAGCCAAATTTCACGTTGAAATGTGAAATTATTGTAATGTGGGAATTTTATACACAGTCCTATAGTTATTTTTGTTGTTGTCATTGAACGTGTTGCGATAAAGAGGTCATTGATGTTGACTTGCCCGTTAATAATGTCCTTTGCAAACATTTGCAAGGGGATATGTTCAAAAATATCAACATTGATATTCCGAAGGCGGACTATGTCAATAAAAGATCGCGGCTATATCAAAACTGATCGTAAACGGCGTGGCGGGCAGCGCGGCATATTTCATATCCGGTAATGGAGAATTTACAAGCTGTCGGAGCGAAATGACTCCCTGAGGTGGCCGCGGCTCCTCGCCCCAACGCACGCTCTTCAATAGAACTGGGCTACTGAGAAATACTTTTGACAAACTACTTGACCGGTCTATGCTGCATACTTTACTTAACTTTTAATGAAATTTCCTAATCGTTTTATCTATTCATTATTTTAATTTTTTTGATATTAAAATTATATAAAAAAAAATCGTATTCCTTTTGAAAAGCATTTTTACCCCAAATAATATTACTTCCTCTTTATTTACAATTATGTACATGTTCTATAGCAACCTTATAAATTATAAACATTTTGATTCTTTTAAAAGTAATAAAGAATGTATTTAGCTATTCTAACTCTATTCTTTCCATACCTGCTTGACGAAATTACTTGATACAAAAAAAATCTTTTGGTAAAACTCAGTTGCACCGTTTTTATTTTAGAGCGTAGAGACAGGAACGTCCAGTGGCCGCGTAGCCAACATTATTATTTATGCCCTCCAGAAAAGTACATTTATAACAATATTACACCGGACCGCGCCCGCCCTCGGAAAATGATTTTACTATTTTCCGAAGATTGCAGGTGTATTATATTTCATGAACGTTATTTATGGTGAGACTTTTATTACAAATGCGTGCAATGTCTCTATCCGATTTTTATAGCTGCCGAATTATTTGATGTATTTCCGTAATTTTGTCACAGGGAGAAATTTATGTGGTATTTTAGATATCTTTCAGTGTTTTAACAAAGTATTCATGTAAAAAAAAATACTTATAATAACGTTAAAATAAAAATAGGTATTTTACAGCTTTAAAATAAAAAAAAATTACTTAATTCAACTTACCGGATTTTCATATTTTTCTGCAAAAGTAACTTTATTATGTTAAAGTTACATTATTATTAACATTAACACGTTATTATGCTTTATTTATTTAAAATCCTTTGGTGCAATTTCCATATTTATAATTGCTTACGTAATTTTTTTAATGATTACTATATAATGGTAAATATTTAGTTTTGAGAAAATTACTGATTTGAAATATTTCAGAACTCATATTGTACTATTGGATAAAAAAATTGTGAAGTAACCGGCAGCCATTTTTGATTATTTAAAATGGCGGGAAACACGCAAGTCCAGAATGTCAATTTTTGACATGAGCATGTTAATGCAATTGAAGTGTGCTGAAAAAGTTAAGCGTCGGATATTTTATTAGAGTTTTAGTAACAAAAAAATTTTTAAACCTAAGGTACTAATTTGTTAACTAGAATACTTCTCCATTATACACATATGTTGTATACACACAACATTTTTTGACTTCATATGATAAACTTATAAATTATTTATACACAAATGTTATAAAATTGAATATCAATGGATCTTATTGAAAAGGTACAAAATTTCATATTTAAGTTTTGGTAATTTTTTTTTCGTTGCTATAAACCTTTGAATAACAGGTAAAATAAACAATAATAAGAAATCAACAAATGATATTAAGGTTAAGGTTACAACAAATGATATTAAGGTTAAGGTTGTCAAAACATTTTATGTAATTTGTTTTCGCAAAATTATGTTTTTAAATATATTGTAATGCCTCTCAGAACGTCAAGGAACTTTATATCAACTGCTTATAATGTCTAAACACTTTTTAATATACTTTACATTACATTACACTACATTACATTACATTATTGTCTATCGCGCCGCCTAAATGCGTATTAGAAGATTTCACACGTCTCAATTACATTATAGAGAATCCTGAAACCTAAAAATTTCACCACAATGCTTTTGTTTAACCGTTTTTGCAAATGATCGAAATTTAAAACTTTGATTCATATTTAACATTTTCACAGGCTCTACTTATACTTACTTAATTACAAAACGCCACATTTTTTCACTTTCAGACTGATTGGAACTAACAATAATCCTGAGCAACATTGAAAGTTAAAACGAATATGAGGTAAGATTATTATTACATATTGTCATAACAAATCACATACAAAATGACTGCATTATCCACTGAAAAAGTACATTCTAGGCTTTACAAGGTAGGAGCTTATTTGCACAATACGTACTTTCACATTTCCACATTGTCTTAGGCGTCCGTTAGCTGTTCATAATATCGAGAATGGGCCAGTATTCCCCGAAGATGGATATATCCGTCAGTGGCGGCACCCCCTGTGATAGCGGGCGAGGTCCGAGCGTTACGAGGCTCGCGGGAGCCCGCCGTCGCTCAACTCTGTCCATAACCAATAATCGTAAATAAATGCAAGCGCCTTCCAAACCCTACTCGCGTCAGCGAAATTATAAGCGGGAACCGCGTAAAGTCTTGTTTAGATAGCTTTGCTTTTCTCGAGAGATTTTCATGTAGGTACCTTAACACTGGTCTTTTATTGTATATGGTTCCATTTTATTGTATATGGACAACCGCAAGCTGATTCGTTTTGTATGTTGGAAGCAGATTTCCTTTTAAATTGTATTGTACATTTCAACCCTATTGGGTTGAAATTTATATTTAAAGTGTCCTCCAAAACGGACAGTACTTTGTACATTTCATCATTAAGTAACACTATGACGTCATCCTTTATTTTTTTATTCATCAATTCCTTTTGGCTGTCACTATGTCATTGACACAGACTGTTGAATGAATCCATCCAAGAACCTTTTCCATCCAACGGCCTTTCTTCGGGCTTCTTCGGGCTATATGACCCCTCAATTGTCATTTCAGTTAACTTACATGAGAGAACAATATCTATTAATTTTGTTCTCCTGCTAATTGTACCCTTATCGAATTTAACTCGCAGAGAAAATCAAAAAGTTGTAGAGCACCTTTGCTTTCTAATCATCTATGATTCTAGTTCTAGACTGTGTGTCTAATTTTGAAAAAACCAAAATTGGCCAGTAGATTAAAATAATAATATAAGGGTATAAAATTAGTGGCACTAGCTTTGCCTCTACTATTTTATATATTTGTAGTTGTTGAAATAACCCACAAGTCTGTTCAATCGACGGTTCGTACACTCCCTGCGCCCATTACTTCTCGATGTCAACTACAGTAATATCTTTAAACTGAATTGTGTTCTACAGTCCACCATTCTGAACTTTAGCACCGGCGACTAAATCCTTACTGCTGCGAGAGTTCAAGTGACAATAAAGAGTTTAATGCGTTAACAGAGCAGAATACTTTCTTATAACAAAATATCTTACGAGCATCGGCCAACTATCGTTTATTTTTACCTGAAGACCGCGATCCCGCGCATCTCTCCCTATTAAATTTTGTTTGCATTTATTTTAAAGGTGCGACGCTCGAGAAGACGTGGTATGTGAAAAATTACACCTGAGTCCAATATTTATGGGTGATATTCGGCAGCGGTTCCTTTGTGAGATGAGGGTGTATAAATAACACCTCTTATCGCGTGGGAGCCTACCCTTAAATTGGATTTATTTTAATTATTTATTGACACAACTTTATCTGTACAATCCGGTTCGTGTTCAATTGAACGATTTACACGGTTCCGTGATTACACAATACGACTTAAATCGAACATTACGTTAACCCTTTACTTCTCTCGTCAACTGTCATATCTTCCTTATATAGCTTGACCAAGATGTAACGAGAAAAAAGAAATGATAAAACGCATATTAATATTGTAGAAACCTATATTGCTTCCTTACAAAGATTAGCCGATACTTAATGGGAGAAAAACCACGTTACAACCGATATTAATATCGTGGAAACGTTAAAAAGCAACGTTTTTAACAAATTGCCGTTAGTTTAATAGCACATATAACAGACGTAACCTCGCCCGCCCTCGACTGCGCCGTAATCTCTATTTCTTCAAACCGACGTCATAAACACGCTTGCTTTATGCTTTATCTCTGCGTTTACCTTCAGTTGAACAAATAAATTATGAGGAGCGCGAGTAACGTTCGTTATTTTTATCTATAATCGCGGAGTATGACCATAAATTAGTTCTATATTTAAGAGCGCGTTGTTTTGCATACAACCGAGTCGTCTGCACATGCGTGCGACATCAATCTCAATTCTGAAATATTTTTCGTCTGCAGCGATGCGGCGATGTGGCCTGTCTGTTTGGCATTTCCAGCGGTTCTCAACCTTGTTGCCTCTACCTCTTTGAACTAGCGCTAAATAGCGCTGTATAGGTAGGTTTATTTTTTATTTTAAAAGGCAAGACAAACAGGCAGGCGGCCCACGTGATGGTATGTGGTCACCGTCGCCTATAGACATTTGCAACATCAAGGGCTACCAATGTGTTGACTGCCTTGAAGGAATTTTTTTACGCTCCGTTTGAAGAATCCCATGAAGGTGTATATAAAAAACCCTAGATTTACCCATGGAGGGCAATAAAAGATTTCAAATAATTGCACTGAACACTACAGTATAATGTATTTTGCATTAATACCTTTTTTACAGTATACAGCAAACAAGTAGCTGATATTGATGGTCTGGAGCTTATTGTGCATTAATGAAATAATATTTCCTGAAATAAATATAGGCGTATACTGGACGTCAAAGAGAAAAAGCTAAATATCGAATCAAGTTTTACCATCATCTAAGACGTACTCGTACATACATTACTCTCAACTAGTTTCACTATTATCGGACGTACGTTTACGCATGACATTGGATAAATACATCAGTTACGTTAAAACTCGACATTGTAGTAAATAAAATAGTTGACATTTATAAATATATGAGTATACGGCACAGTGGCTGGCTGCGGTTGGATGCGAAGAGGTGCAGATCGGGCTCAGTGGCGTGATATTGAAGAGATATTCACGAGTATATTAGCAGTACTATACTTATTTATAGATACATATATAAGTGTACATCATCATCATCAGCCTCTAGAGGTCCACTGCTGGTCATAGGCCTCCCCTAATCGACGCCACTCCTTCCGGTCCTGGGATTTCTGAAACCAGCAGCTTCCCGCTGTCGTCAGATC
The DNA here is from genome assembly GCA_018245795.1 of Protelbella ruficauda. Lineage (NCBI taxonomy): Eukaryota > Metazoa > Arthropoda > Insecta > Lepidoptera > Hesperiidae > Protelbella > Protelbella ruficauda. Next base: position 6,387 of record DWED01000043.1, on the reverse strand, counting down.
ATCTAGTAGGAGAGCGACCTACGCTTTTGCATTCGATGACCTAATTTCACCCTCGGTTATTATATAGATATATCAAAATGTTGAGAACCACTGGACATTTGTATGGCGTTACATTTGCGTGCACAACCAGTATGCCGTTTGACGTATGCTTCAATCTGAAAAAAATAAAGGTCGTTTACACCTCGTCGCCGTAAGACTGTTTATTGCGTGCTCAATCGTGCTCTTATCGAAACTCAATCACGCTGATAGACATGCAAAAACGTGTCCTTATTTCACCTTGTATCATTACATAATATATTTAATTAACTTATCTTATTGTACGGCGAAAATATCGGCCCTTTAATATGACGTTGTTGATTTAAATTTTAATTGTATTGAAAATTGTCTCAGGGATATTTCTAATGGAAGGGCGGGTGTTGCAACTTGTATGATCAGCGTGAGGATTATGGGCAAAAATCTTCTATGAAAATGCAAAAGACTGCTCATTAGGACATGCCTCATGTCCAGTAGTGGACTGAACCAAGCTGAGGTGATGAAGGTAGATTAAAAATGGGACCACATTCAATGTTTTATCAATTTAAAATCGGTTTCACGAATCGATTAGTAACAAGTGTCTGTTAGGGATATTCCCTTTAAGTAAAACCCTTAAGGGAAGAGGTTCTCATATTAGTAGTTTTCCACGTAACGTCTATCAGTCGAACAGACGGGCTTACGCACCGGAATAATGTTTCGATTACAATGGTGTGTGCCGCATGTTATAAGCATTAGCGGTTTTATTCATCGTTTTGAACAAAAATATATTTATCCACTTTTTAATATTTGTAACGTTAGTGGTATTGCTCATCGCTTTAAGAAATAAATTAAAAATATAACTATTTGCACGCTATTTATAACAATATAACATCATGCTTGTCTTACCCTGAAGGGGTAGGCAGAAGAGTGTAGTACACTCCCACGATTCAACAGCTGTCTTATACTTCCCATCATGAAATAAAACCAGTATTTAAAGTAATGTAAGTCAACACTAAATATGAATTTAGCTGTAAGTAGGAGCCGCAGAAACGGAATTTGTTAATTTTTCTTATTTTTCTTATCTGTAAAAAGCCCACTGACAACGCTAGTTTTCTGTTGTATCCTACAACAAAATATCTATATAGAATCTCGCATATAAAGAAAAAAGAAAACTTTCTTTCATGTATTGTGTGTGTGTGTAAGGAGTTAGATTATATGATTATTGTCGCTATGTTCACGGCGATGAGATGAAAACATTTAATAGTAAAATGGGATGAAAGTCATATGTTTTAGATAGTTATTAAAGTAATCACTTGAATATGTCAAATTGTTAAGGAATTCAATTACTATTGGACATAGCTCTTTAAATATGTCGCTTTCAACTTAAATACGCAGAAGAGGCGAAGGGCGATCAGACAGGGGGGAAAATGATTGACGGCAGCGAGAAATTTCATTTTGCGGCTTGTTGGGACCACGTCGATAACGCACTGAGGCTTCCACTATGGTGCTTGATTGCCTCCTTCAGGACTCCCGGTATTGTTCCACTCGACACACTCCATTTGATTTATTTAACCATCACTCGTTCACGATTGATCAGTGCTTCGAGTGTCATTCATATCTCACCATGTCAATGCTTCGGTAATATAACATTAGATTACTCCGCAAACCGCCTCTTGAGTGATACGAGTGTTCAATCAATAGCGCTTAATTGTACACGTTCAGTAAGAAATTCGAAATCACAATACTTGTGAACATTCCTGCGGGATCACCACAAAACAAATCCGGGGTATGAACTTTTTATGCTTATTCAACTGTCATATAATTTTGCATACAATATTTCCACCGGGAGAAATGAAACGCTCTGTGACAGGGGAATTTAATAATGACAAAATAATACAAGGTAAGTTTAAGGGCAGCCCTTTCTGCTGTCCATCATACGGGCCTCTATTCATGCACGTAATATTTCTGAGATATTTGCCGACCGCCTAACGACTGACTAATTTATTCGCGTGAGGTAGGTTTATGCGATTTCGATCGAAGCGGTCGAGGCACAGACACCGGTACGTACAAAAATGTTATGAACACTTGTTGCTGGTTTTAAACAAATTTTCCTATGAAATATTCGTTTTATATATTTATGAAATATCTTTTTTTGCTATAAAAATTGGTGAACTGGCTGAAAACAGTACACGCAACTTAGGAGACCCGGGGCGATGATGATGGAGAGAATCATGATGTTAGAAATAGCAAGGCAAAATTAAGAAGCTATTGTGACCTATGACCATAATAATGTCCACAGCCGTATCCACTTCAAAGTAACCGAAAATAACACTACAAAGCAACCTAAGAATCTTTAACCCATGATGCTTCTCTAAAGTCTAAAACTTTAAAACCCCTCATGGCTCAGCGTGTGTCTACCTTCTACAACCTCAAAAGCTGGTTAGCGATTATAACAGGTAGACTGTCTTTCTCAGTAGACGAACTGTATTTTTTGTCGAAAGTTGTCTGACGAGATAAACTCGTTCTTTTTGTTGGATATTCAACAGTTTCGGATAGGTTGGAAACAAGTGATAGAATTTCGAAAAAAATACGGAAACTAACGCACAGGTCAATTTATTCAAATAAACAAAAATGAACTTTTCACTGCATAAAAACATGCAAATACTTAGAAATAATTTGTACGGAACTCTATTACATAGGCATGACACGCACATGCCTGACTTAAATATACGTTTTAAATGTGCCTTACACATGAACGCTCATTCAACCTACTAAATAATTAAGTTGCGAGAACGTAACTATAATGTTAAATTAAAGCCAACTTTCTACCACACCAGTACGAGATTGCCTCGCATGTATCATTCTTTGTATCACAATTTAAATATTAATTCAATTGATTCAATACAATGCGATAAGTATCTCGGAGGTAATGGCGGACACGATGACAAATGCATATCGCTTCATCTCGAGCGCGAAGATTAATGCGCGAGAGGCGCGCGGCTAGACGAAACCTACGGGCTGCGCATACGCAACGATTCACTAATTCCACCGTGACCGCCGCGTAAACGTTCACGCGACATCCATACCCCGTCCTGTAAGCAATGCCGGTTATTATTTATCTGTCGCTAATGTTATACTATCCACCACAAATCACATGCACATCCAACTAACATGGAACCTTTCGCCTTACAGCTTAAAGCTCATAATTCTGTTCACTTATTGTGAACTTATTACGTGTATTAAGAACTCCACGCGCTGAACAAAGACAATAATGACGTGATCTAAATGTAAGAACTATAGTTTGATCTAAAATTAAGTGAGATGAAAGGGAATATCTGTCTGATACAAAAAATATTAGTAAAGCACACGCATTGTTTGTGCGCAGTGCTTTGTTGGAGACACAAGTATGTTAGCAGGAGAGCATTCCGCTCGATTAACGTCATAAATGAGAGAAATGTCGGATCAAAAGAATAGCAGGTGTGCCCTATTATTATAATTTGTCATTCATTCTCGTTCACTTTAATGTCCTTTTGTTATTTTATCAACTGCGACGAACTTATTAAGTTGAAAAATATTCTTTCATAACCACTAATGAGTAATTAAAATGTCAGAATAATTAAAATTTCTTTTTAAATTGTCCTACGTCTGAAGAAGATTAATAGTCCATTAGCGTGTATAATGAGGATTTTATTGGAGTTGCAGAAACTATTCAATAATTTATCCTTCGCTTTGTTTTTGTTGGAAATAAACATTCATTCGCTGTATGAAATATTGGATGGTGCTAATAGATGTCATCTTAAAAACATGAACCATCAAAAGATACATAATACATCGTTTAAACATACCTTTCAATTAGAATGTATGTAATGATGTACTCGGTGCAAATAAATAGCTGTAAGCTCCCAATGAGAGACGCATTCTAATAATAAGTTCGTACACGTTTTCAAAATGCACACACACTCATTCTCCGAACATTTTTGGGCAATCAACAAACGATAAGCGTGCCGATCCATAAATTGTTCCATTATTGTTTCCCAATTGACACAAACATTTACAAGTCGTTAGTAGAATGACAATGACCGGCCATAATCCAAATCTAAACGCCACAGCCTGACGGAATATAAATGTGTGGCTTGATCCTGCTGGCTTGTGAACCGAGAACGTGATGTGTCGTTATTAACAAGCCTGCATTAATGACACATAAATACTTAACCGCACTACACAATATTAGGCGCGCACTTTCACATACGCGCGCGTCCCGCGACCTCGCCTCCGTTCCGTTATCTTCGCTTTGACACGATCACGTATTCGCATAACGTATAAAATTTTCGAGACTATAATTCGTGTACAACTTTTACATTTTTATTGACTATGTATGTGTACGAGAAGTTCACTTCGGCGCAGCGGTGGTTATGCCTTATTAGCGGCAGTATACCGAGTGATATTATACAATTTCATCTGGATGGCATATGTTTTATTGAAATCAAGGTAATTAATCGACAATTACGAGGCTGGGCCTTATAACGGCGGGTATACCGCTGTGCGCGCGGTGCCCGCCGCTGCTTAGAAGCTAAATGTCGATTATAAATCGAGCCGCGCGCTCGGCCCGCGACTACACGCCGGATAAATATTGACATTTATGCACATATTGCTCCATATACGTTTTTTACGGTTGTAAAATATGAAGCTAGAGCGGAACGTTTGTTCGGCTTTATAAGTCGATACCCTCCGTAAGTAGCCATAAAAATTTGCATAATTGAATGTTTCTCGTTGTAAATACAAATTATTCGAGCGTATATGTCTTGAATGTCTTTGTTTATGTGGCTTAATCAATAGGAAACACGAAAATGGTGATCCAATAAAAAGTTATACCGAATTTGTGTGAGAGGGCCATGCGAATAAAATTAAAACGATCGTCCGGGCAACTCATAATAGTGAAAAACTCCCAGTGCGAGTGGAGCCTTCCCACACGGTGGGCGGCATGTGGCGACAGCGACACGTCGATCTGATAACATGCTCAGTAGACAACATCCACCAGTTATCTACAGACGTGAAATCAATTGGCTCGCGGAATTATCGCATTACGATGCCTAAGCTCTGCCTAATTGGACACTTCCGTCCATGTACTTCAAATTTAATAAATGCGATTAATTCCTTGTCGCTCGAGAGCGTTTAGCTCTCGGCATTAGTGTTTATTTAAGGAAAGTCGTGGTTAAGTTTAATGTCAACCGTATGGGAACGTTTTAATGTCGTGTTTTTAAAATGACGCGCGCGCTGAAAAACAACAGAAATATAAAAATGTTTATATCACAATTAATCACTGCTTTATTAAAAGTGGAGATATTTGCATGACATTGTTGTAATCGCAACTCAATTTAGAAGGGTATAGGGTTTTCTTTTGTGTTATGATATTCTTTGAATTCGGTGGCAGGAAATGCCGTTGCGGCGTCGCGTCGACAAAAAAATCTAAAAGCGGGAATTAGGTTGTTAACTGCGATTTAACTCATTTCATATTTGAGATGACTTGTCACGCGAAAGCTTCGTCACCTAATTTAATCACAATATTAACGACCTCCTCAGCTTACATATTAACTGGAAAAGCTATTATTAATAAACATAAATGCATAATGTGTTTTTAAATTAAAATAATACACGTCTCCCGCCACCGACCGTTTCGATTCACGCGAAGTATTTTTTGTAACGCTACGTACAATTTCTTTAAATCAAGTGTTTTCAAGATGTTGGCAGTTGACGCATTAATAATGTATAAGTATAAGTATAAGTATTAATGTATAAGTCGGCACCCTTTAATATGTATGGACGAACAATCGTGAAGATTGTGGTAAATATGAATCTGATCCCCTTCACCTGATTTATAACCAGTTTCAATATATATTTTTTTTACTATTAATATGGCGTGTTTTATTCAAAATTGTGTGATTCTATTTCATAGAATAGATAGAATTTCATATTTCCATGTCGTTGAATATTTGAATTATGTAATGACGTCATCTGATATAAAAAATTGCACAACAGATAAAAGTCATAACTAAGCAATTATTTGTTATATTTTTTATTATGCAGTAAAAATAATAATTTAATAATATTTATAAGAATTTTTTATCACACGACAACTAAAACATAATAAATTAATAAATATATTTAATAATTTATTCATAACAATTTTGGCACCGTTATAATATTGTTTATCAAATAAAATTAATACACATATCGGAATGTAGTATTATTAATATTAGTTTACTACCAAGTAGTATTATGTACCAAGCAGCTAAATGTAATAATATCATCATCATCATCATCAGCCTATCTCAGTCCACTGCTGGACATAGGCCTCCCCCAATGAGCGCCATCGCG
>DWED01000042.1:0-16986 GCA_018245795.1 Protelbella ruficauda | reverse complement strand
ATATTTTAACAGACATCAGAGATTTGAAATGCGAGGGCAGAGCAACACATTGTTGGGCGGTACGAAGTTCGCCGGGTCAGCTTGTATTTATATAAATATGCAGATAATACAGATAGGTACAATAAAAATATTAGAATATTTCAGAACATAATGTTTAATACAGTAACACGTGCGGTTTGTTCAGATTATAACCGGAACCAGTTGATTCAATTTACTTCTCTCTTTATCTGCATGTAATTAAAAAAAAATTGAATTAAAAAAATAAAATATTTATTTATTTAAATTGTTTTATAATAATATAAATATTGTTTTATAATAATAATAATAATAGTAATAGTAATAATAATAATGATGATGATGATGATGATGATGATGATAATAATAATAATAATCTTTATTCACTGAACATAGTCGAGCTATTTTCGAGCTTCTCGAGTAGAGTGTTGTTATGGGTATTTTATGATACACGAGTCTGTTTGTATTTCTCGAGGATGTTGTATTGTAAACCTCTCCAGCCGTTTCAAATATATAGTGATTTGTTTTAACAATTTTGCCACTTCATATATGTACATACTCGGTAAGCTTAATATTTGGCGCTCTTTAAATATCTCCTTACACGATTCATACGGCGCTCTTCCACAAATTGCACGTAGACATTTTTTTTGGACAATGAAGGCTTTGTTTATGTCTAATGAATTACCCCATAGTTTAATACCGATGACAAATGGCCGTGGTATGCCATGAAAGCAGTAATTATTGATACAGTTTGTTTTAATCTGCGCAACACATAAACGAATTTGTTAAGTTTTTGGCATACTTTTTGTATATGTGATTTCCAACTGCAATATTTGCAATATTTGTTATGTATTTAATAACGCTAAATTCATTTAGGTATGATTATATGTCCAAATCAATAGCCTTTGGTTGACAACCCCAGAGGACTAAGGGACGTTTGCGGTTTTTTTTTATCAAATCCAACATCTGGAATACTTACATGCCAAGCGAGCGACGTATTCTTTTCAGTCTTAATAGTAAACGAATGTTTGAATAAGTGGAATTTAAATGAAATTTTATAATAAGAAGTCTATGTATGTGTGAATAATGTAAAAGAATCACCTTGTAAGAACTTAGCTGTCCTGCTGGTGTTAAGCACGTAGAGCAGCCTCACGTAGAGTAAGATTAGTAAAATATAAAATGCTTATGGTTACGAGGGATGTATGTATGTTGTTATTTAGGCAAAATTACAATGTAGTTAAAAGGACATTAAAGTTAATGTATAGGTACGCTGACCGCATGAGCTTTTCAAATAAAGACACTTGTTGATTAAGATTATACTCCTTTAAAATAATGGTAATAAAAGTTACCAAATAAATACCAACAGGTTTATTTTGTAATACATGCGGATTTTTTAAAACTGCAATTGCTTAACGTCAATGTTATTTCCATAAAAAACATAACTGTTTAATAACACTTTACATTGTTTTGTCGTCATTGAAATTAATCAATCACATCATAAAATGATTCAATAAATTCTACAAAAAGCCACTTCCGCAGGAGCAATTGCTCATACCGAAACCTGTTGGTAGATCGCGAGTCATCGCGATTAGTTCCGCGCCGACGCTGGGACTCGCTGTCCGCTTATGCTGCGTTTTATGTCTAATTTTACGTTATCATAATATTATTGTAATGCAACAGCGCGCCTGTGTCTCCCCTCAGTCGTTGACAGAGTATTATATTACAGTACGTAATACAGTATTATAACCAGTAGGTATTGTAATTTTGTAATAAAATGTTTTAGGTGTTAGGCGATACCAGGTTTTATAGACGTAAATTATCCTATTTAGACTAAAAAAAAGTCCTAATTTGCAGACTTCGAGTTTTTATGAGCAACATTCCGTCACGAGAGGCCTATGTCCAGCAGTGGAATGAAGCAGGCTAATCATGATTATACCAGTAAGAACACTACAAGCGTAGATTGTGAGTAAGGTAATTATTTGCCAAGTTAACTCGCGTGTGTTTTTCGAAATAGTCCGAAAGAATAGTAATACTCACGAAACGTTTGATAGTAAAATAGTGAATAAACTTAATTGTAAACGTATACAGACATATATGAATTTATGTCTGTTTGTACTACATAGTTAACAGTTCCGAAATATATGGTAATATTATTCTTCTTGTTCTGAGACGAAACCTTCCAATATATAACGAAAGCTTCAAAGTGTTCAAAGGTTTCGCCCGAGTGCGACATCTGCAATCGTATAAATCTGACATAACGACGAATAAAACACAAGGGTTGTTAACGAGATATTAATGCCAGTCCCTTTGTTACTGATAAATCAAAATAACATACTCTATGTAGAGGTGAGCAGGCGCAGTAATCGACACTGAACCTTAACCACAGCCACTTCCTTGGGAACTAGCGCGGTTCGATTACACGCGGGGGTTTGTTACTCTCTCTTTGGTAGATCAGGATAATAAGGTGTTAATGGCAGTATTGGTTAGCAACATTGCAGTTATATAGAGTTCGACATTTGTTTGTAAAATCGCTATAATCACTTATATCGCTTATATTAAACCCATTATTACTACGCCGATTCGCTTATGGGGAAGGTAGAGATATAGAAATTTAAATTAAAACCATCAAAGTTTGTGTCGTTCCATGATTAGATACGTGCCTCCTATAAGAATGAGAAAGGTACCTAGGTGTCCACGTGCAAATTGGCCGACTTCAAACGCCTTATAAAACATTATGGAGATCTTCGAGAACAGTAAAATAATGTACCGGCTTCTCTCCATAGTTTTTTCTTTTGATGCGACCTCGCTGCTATCGGCGGGAGACCATGAAAAAGGAACTCGGACAAATCCGAAACTATTTGGACTATTCTAAAATAGGAAAAATAATTGAGCCGGTACATCAAAACAGAAAATTTTAAGTCCGCTAAAACATGATAAGCATGTTAATTCTCCAATAAAATACGGATACGGAGTATGATGGGGTATTTCTTCGTGCAGTTTGATGGCCCGCAATCTCACGCAGCAGATGTGCACAAGCAAACTATATGTAAAGTTTTAAACCGTATGTATAGACTTACCAACTGCTTAGAATGTATGCTAACAAATTACAACTTTTACAACGTTCTACTGATTTTATTTTATCACACGCAATAGTCTAAATTTAATCAAGATTCAACTTACAAATGTATTCGTGAGATGTCTTTCTAATTCACTAAGACTCAGCTCCTTGAGTCTCTCCGAACGGCCAATAGTTGTCGATCACGCGCGTCGAAAGCGAAATCCCCAGCTGTGGGAACAAAAAACGCTACGTGCTTACAGGTCGCGTGAAGGGCACTCTCGATAGCCAGTTCTTTAACTACACCTAATGTATCTTCCACATCAGAAGTCTTGGGAATTCTATTCTTCATGTATGTGTGTCATCTAGCCTTAATAACTAAGTTAGCGAGTCATACAGCCATATCGACAAGTCACCCAGGCTACGTAATCATGTCACCTATTCGTGAAATTCTGATTCATCCATATTGAAATTAAATTTGTCTGTTTTTTTACAATTACAGTATTGTTAATACGGGCATATTAATGAAGTTTTTTATTACGTATTCTGTAAAATAACAGAAATGAGAGCTAAAACATCAACTTAGCATCTAGCAACCGAATACTTTCTACCAGTCGCAAAGAAAGGTTCGAAAAACTCTCTCTCACATGATCCAAATATAAATTTCATTCAAAAACACCGAGCCACGTTCTCGGGCGAGTAGACGAATGAGTGAATGGATCATTTTTTGTACCAGTACACTTGACTAAATCGGTGTGAAATTAGTTGGGCCGACGGCGGTCTGCGGCTACCGTTTCGATACAGATCTTACCGGAGAACTCAGTGCCAGCGGGATTTTGTGAAAATATTTAAATATCAAGTATATTTAGTCATATTACTTTAGGCGAGTTAATTAGAGGTAAAAATTCGTGATGAGGTTAACATTGATTGCCATGATGAAATTAGCCATCACGTTTCGTACAAAATCAATACACACTAAATACTACATATACACCAAAAATCATGTCATGAAAATTAACGAAAAGTGATGTTAATGAAATGAAATTTTTTCACTACTGGACTCAAAAGTTTAAATGAAAAGTTTTTTACTAATCATTACGAAAATATTTTTACTATATTATTATATAGTGAGCAATACTATATTAATTATGATTATTTTAATATTAGTGTTGAGGCTAATTGATCTGGAGTGGAGACCGCGACTTGGCAAACGTAGCGTAGGACGCCCTCCAGCTAGGTGGAGTGACCATATACGCAAAGTGGCTGGCAGTAGTTGGATGCGAAGAGCTGAAGATCGAGCTCAGTGGCGTGCCATGAGACAGGCCTATGTCAAACAATGGACGGGAATAGGCTGATGATGATGATGACGACGATGATGATAATGATGATGTTGAAGCTAATAAAATAAAATTTTGAATCATAAGTCGCCTAAATTATTATGTAAATAAGAGAATACTTACCGTTTCCTCAATTTATAGCAGACTGTTAAAAATAAAAATAAGTTAAATAATTTTCTTTGAAATAATATTTTTCTAACCATAAGCATTTCATACAAAGCAATTAATTGGAAACAATGCATAGTAATAAAAATATTAGATATATGCACGGGTAAAAGTAATTCAGCGTCAAACTAACATCAGCCACAATAAAATAAACCCCCTCTCCACATCGCTTATGAAATCGCTCGTTAACACGACCCACCTCATCCTCACTTATACGTGTATCACAAACGTCTGACTCATCTACGAGTATACATAGAAAAAAACGTTATCTTGTTTTATTAAGATTTTGAGGTCTTATGGTTAATCTATCACCAACCTCTTTGATCGGTTACTGTATGGAATATTGATGAACGGCTCTACCTTTTTTGTTGTCCGAAATCTCTATAGAGTTTTGTTCGCAACTATATTTTTATGAAGCGATATTCAAGTTATTTGAAGATTGTGTATTTAAGTAATTCCATGCGGTTATGTTTCCGGATACAATATTTTTAGTTTGGAACAAATTCTAATAGTTCTTTCTATAATATTTCTTAATAGTACGGTTATAGATTGATCGTGTAATGTACACTCATCTATACATATACAGTATATCTATCTATCTCTCTCTCTCTCTCTCTCTCTCTATCTCTCTCTCTCTCTGACGATAAACAAAAATAGAGTTCATTTCTCAGTTGACTTCGTTGTTGTCCCTAAGAGATATATTGTTACATTATTACAGTATGTTTAGTTATTTTTTTATGTGATAAAGCCTTTTGTATTCATGACAATAACATGTATCAAGCTACCAAATACCGTGTTTATAATGAGCAAATATCTGATATTCTATAAAATTAAGTTAGAAATAATTTTGTTGGAAATTACAAAGAAAATATTGGAAAAGATCTTAAACTCTACATCTATTTAAATATCCATAGCCGTGTTTCTCGTACATAAAATAATTTGATTTAAAAACACAGAAAAAAATTTAGTTCGAATATACGAGTATATCCTATATATCAAAACTTGGAATCAAATATTTCAAAATTATTTAAATAGAATGTGTATGACGTAAACGTAACGATCCCTTTATTTCAGTGGTTTTTACGAATTTGCCAAGCAATTACTCGTCAATTCATCAGTTTCAATGAAGCTACTTTCAACAATTTCATGTAGGTTCGAGTATGTGCGTCTTATTGTATCAGTGCGCACGCGGTAGGTAAGCGGTAGGTAAGAAAGCGTGTGACCATCGGATAAAAACAAGTTTTCAGTTGTTACTCTTTATCTCGTTAATTTGATTGCAACATAACGAAAAGACAATATTACAGGGAAACTGAATTTAAGACTAATTTAATTTATAAAAATAATAGCAAAGAATGAACGCAACTGTTATACAACCAACACTTCAGTAACCGAAGCAACCATGGTCACTCGTGCTCGAATTTCGGGTTACCTCATTCTATAAACAATTATAATACTAACGATTAGCCGTTGGTCCAGTGGTAAGTGAATCTGACTGCTGAGCTAAGGGGTGTAGGTTCGATTCTCACGCCGAAAAAATATTTAACACAGATATTTTACTTTTTCTTGTATAAAAGGCAAGTAATACTTACGTAGTGATTACACGTAGTTAGTACTGTAACTATGAGTGTACGACTACACGTAGTTTATCAGATCTTTGCCTAATGTGGGACCAGAGAGCCTTGTGCGGGGATGTCCCAAGATATTATTTCATGTTTTTACAACAACACATTTTAAAGGTCAAAGCAATATCTTATCTCAGATTCTAATATAATAAGGGTCTGATATCATAAAACCAATTATAACAAATAATCTATCAATTGTTTATGTATGAAAGTAATTTCAGAAGGTAGACAAAGCAAAGGAAACTATGAAAACCAATAGGTATATTACAATTAAAGTTAAGCTAAATGCTTGTAAATTTGAGTATCGTATTGAATCTGAGGCTAGCTTAGCCGTCTCAGATTCTTTTCACGTCACGTTCGAAATAACAAGAATTAGACAGTTCTCCTTTAAAATAGTAAAAAGATCGCAACGTGCCTATCGCAAGCACAATAAAACCACAGAGTTGAGAACCATTAGACATTCGTCGGCTCAAGCGATGACTGTTGCTATTTAACTACCTTTGCAGTTTTTCTCTCGATTAAAATGCGGTTTTTAATTAAAAATAAGCTCACCGTCTCCGCTCTGGTTGCTGCTGTGCGCGTGGTACTGCTCGTCTGAAAAGTCGTACTCTACTTTAGATAAAGACATCTGTTCTCGACACTAATATTTTAATGTTACATCCATATCTATTTCTATAATATTTCTAGGTAAAACAATTGTGATTAAAACATGTCTTTTGGTCTGAAGCATGTGGCTATTGTTTCAGGTTTAAACCATAGGTGACCATCTACGTCCTCAGGAATAGTAACGCCTATGTGATCAGCTTCGAATAAAACAGATTAGTATATATAGATAATAACTATACTCTTACTAAAATAATATTAAATGGACTAATGTTAATAATAGTTCTAATCCTGGAGTCCTGTTACCAGTTAAGACTAGCTAATAGATTTGTCAACGATTTTAGTAATATTGATTGGACTGACAGTAATGATTTAGCGATAATGTTCAAGGTGGGTTGCAGATATATACGAGCGGTTAAGGCTGCTTGTAGCTGCTGCTTGCTCTGTCGCTAATTTCCTCACTTGGAAAAGCTCAAGGTATTCAAAGGCTATTAAAAATGAGAAAACTATCTAACTTACTAATACTTACGAATGTATTATATAAAATGTTTTTTCATTTGTTTGAAGTACTTTTAAAAAGTATGTTTGTTTTTAAACTTAGTCAATAAATCTATCTATTATATTATTTAGTACAATAATATAAAATAGGATTACCTCCATTTCTATGATCATTGCTGATCAACTCTTGACTTTGTAATGTTGGCGCATGGATGAGAACTTTTTGCTGAGGACTGTGAGGGTCAAGACCCTCGACTTCCAGCAACGGGGCGTGGGGCTCGTAACCATGCACGACCAATGGCGGGGCATGCAGATCCATTTTAGTAAAAACTTTACAGCATCACAAACTCAACACGAATCGTATTCAAATTATTATTTATCGACTTATTTAAAGATACTTTTGTTTTATTGTCCACTCTAAACTATATCTAACTCTCACTCGACAGTAAAAGCTGGCACGTAATCGTTGCAAGTTCGTTGCTATTTGACAGTTCTATTTTTTGTTCACTCTGTGGTCGACTTTGCACTATTATTGGCACTTGTGAAACTAAATCCTAATAGAGAATTCTGTGGAGTATTTTTGTATGTATTTCCAAATGTATAACAATATAATGTCAAGTATATGTGCATATAGTCACATTGTTGATTAAGGCACAGTTCGCTTTCACGTTTCACCGTACTCTCTTCCGAATTTTCAATCTCAGGCTCACCATTTTGATCTGTAATAAAAAATATTAAATTACAACAACATTAACACATACATATAATAATCTACAAAGATCTAAAGATCTGCAAGAGCTACAGTTGACTTTATATTTCATCGAACATTTTCAATGAGGTGATTTCCTATTAAATTATTTTTTAAGTATGGAACGGTATGGAATATTCTAGATTATCGTAACGAATACAGTATGAGTGGTATAGAACATTTTTGTACTTTTTCTAGTATATTTTTATGAATAACCGGCTCGTCCCACTGTTGTCTTAATAGCGCTGTGGGTGTGAAGACTCGCAACGTTTCCCACGTCATTACATCGTTATGGCGTTTTTATTGAAAACACTTTTGTTTACGTATTTAAGGGACAAATGTCGTCGAACAAAAACAAACATTTTTATATACATACAAGTGGCTACAACGTGTTAAAATTATATCAATAATCATACGTGTTTTCAGATACCATAGCACAATTGAATGTAGTGTGACTGCCGTACTGGCAATTGTATTTTCGTATTTGTTGGTTATACTTCACACTTACAGTTTATAACATTTGGTAGAACAGTCACTTCGCACATCGACTGTTTTAACCTGGGTTCCTAGATTTACAGTCCGATGGGTTAATTAATGGCTTGTTAATAAAGAGGAGGTAAATTAGGAAAAATAAGTTGTAAGAAAAGGGTCATGATTGCAAATACATAGAATTCTTTCTGAACAAGCCCTAGAATATTCAGAAACGTGTTCTGTTGACGGATTTGTTTCATATCATACATTTAAGTACCTTGAAACGAATGATTCAAAATACAAATATTAACACTAAAAATGATGTATACAAAGCTTGCAACTTTTAGTAAGGAATGATGTTTACCAAATAATTTACAATTTACTTTTACAAACGTATAGTTTAAAACTTATACAATATATACACGTTTATACACCGAAAACGGATTTCCTTTGTGGAATATTTTTTTAATAATACGTATAATTAAATAGCATTGAGTTGAGCATACGATAAAATTGTATACGATATATTATGTACGTGTGAATGGTCCGTGTGAAATTGTCGCACACGCTAACAATATGTCGCGATACGTCCGAAGATAAGACGACGTTAATTAAGTATATTTAACACCGACAATTGTCGTACATTATTGTAAATAAATATTATACATGGGAAATGTGTCCGTAACCTGTTTTCAAATACTCTTGCATTTAAATTCTGTTTATATAAACGATTGTTTTCCGAAAATATTGTAACCGATTTTGTATTAGAGCTGGTATGTCATAGTATGCTGTCATTTTTTAAAATTCTGTTGATAGAAATTGGAACAAGTATGTTCTTATAATTAAATGCAATTCTATGATATCATTAATATAGACAAGAGAATTTTAGTTCCTGTGTAGGTTTTTTCCGTTCCATTGATTAAATGTAATTATTCGAGTCTTAAATACAATTTCATCCTCACAATGAGATACAGGAAAATCTTAAATTTTCTACGTGTCAAAATCATGAAATCAAAGATGAAAAAATTGCATTGATCAAATAAATTTATTAGCGAAATATCACAACATGAATTTTATTTCTTCTAGACTACCCACTGCGGATTTTAATGCTGTTCTATTGTTGTCTTTTTCCCTATTTATAAATAATAATGTCTCCTTATAATGTTTCTTAATAATTAATATAAAATAATGAAAAACAATAACGATATATTATTTTTAGTCATAATAACTAAAATTAGTAATAAAATCATAAGTGTAATAGATAACAAACATTTTATTGCGAGGGTATCTTAGGATAAGTCGTCAGTTCGCGTTGAACTGTGTGTCAGTGAACACAAAGCATTGTATTGTCGAATATTTCTCACAGCCTTGTTCGTTCCTCGTAACCTTTTTGTGCGGGATGGGCGTCCGTACCTTTGTACTGTGCGTCATACTGGGAAGTTTAGCCTCTAGATAGTTTTAACTCGTTTCGTTTTTAGCTCGTTTCGTTTTTAGCTCGTTTCATTTTTGGCTCGTTTTGTTTTATCTTCTATTCGTTTTTAGCTCGTTTCGTTTTTTCAGGTCGAGGTTAAAGGTTGAATATCTACTTAACTCTTTAGTGTTCATCAATACCAAAATCATAAACTTCCTGTAATTACATTGACAGACACAGATTTCTTTACTAAATGAGAAAGGTTAAGACCATAGCCTGCCATGCTGGTAAAGTGCGCACGCCTTCACACGCCCACACATAATGTTTTTATATTATAAATAAAAAAACACCATCGTAGGATTTGTTACTCGACAGTAAAATGAATACTGATCCGTTGAGCTTTGTGATTTCGTGTATTAAAAATAAATGGTAATATGATGGTTTTATTATTTACTTGTTTTAGGAAGAGTTTCGATTTATAAAGTATCATTTTGTCGACTAAACCCGAAATTTGTAGCATTAATATAAAAATATCTGTTGTTGTTGTACGAAAATCCTTGCAAATTTAAAATGTAAGTACAAATGCAGTGATAGCATTTGAATATGAAACAAAAGGCGTCCTGTAGCCAGTATGAAATAATGGAGGATACTGTCGCAGGACTACGAAATGTTTAGAGGCAGCGCACGTAAGTATCTACTTACTTAAGTGGATTACTTCAAATGAATTCGTTCATCATACCCGTATGTACTATGGACTGGTACTGGTGTAGTCGTTTACTAAGATTTGTTTATTCATCTATTTGTTGACTCTTCATTCTTTTTTATTTATTTATTATTTTTTATTACCTATTTTTTTTTCTACATTGTTAACGTTATACCGACAAAATGGTATTTTTTACTGATCAACATAAATGATGGTGAACATTTGCGGTACAGACCTAATATAGTTTATACAATTATATAAAATAACGTATATTTTATGTTTAATATTACACGAATAAATATAAAATTATATACAAATAAATATAAATACACATGCATAGATATATTATACCACTAATTCAGTTATCAAAAACATTATCTGAACTATCCGACATTAACAGTCCTACTCCATAGTCCGTCTTGAGGTGTCGCTTGTAAAAATTACCTACAAAGTTATTGCTCTCTCCGCATAGAAAAAATCTAAATAAAACCAGAAATGCTTCGATTAATCCTAATCTACAATGTCATCTACCTCACTTTCGTACATCCGCGGCGCGACACGGGAACAATAGCGGCCCGGCCCACGGACCTGGGACAGCTCTGTTTAAATAAATACACACATTTTATTTGCAAAACGGAAATACCTGATTTATGTCTGCGTGTGCTTTGACTTGTAATGTATGGAAAATTTTGCGGAAATATTCCTTGAACGCGTTGGATATACATAGGATTGTTTTGCAACTAATCCTGCTATCCAGAAACCACGGGAGAATTAAATGATAGACTGGAGTAATAAAGTGTTCTTAGTTCAGTGCAGTTGGTATATTAAAAACGTTACCTATGTGTACAGAGTGATTTGTACTTGTACTTACAACAGTCACTTGCAAATTTAGCTTGAGTTGGCGGTGTCACCGGACGCATCGCCCGTGAAATATCCTGGAATAAGTATAGAAATAGTTTCGCTATTCCGAAGTGGTACGTAAGTTAAGCAACTAAATGTAAAAATTACACGTTGAGCGGATATTTACGTATTTAATAAAATAAAAAAAAACAAAGGTTTTACCGAAGCATATAGAAACTGTACAAGTGTCATGGTTTATATATGTTTATCCTACAATATAAATGACGAAGAATTATAGTATCATCGGAAGCTTGATAAAATTATTATTTTTTTAAATAGGGTGAAACTGAAATGGATATAAAGCTCTAATACCAGAAGAGTAACAATGCAGTGAGAGTGCCTCTTGGCACTGCGTTACTCTAGGGAAACCATTTAGCGTCTGTGCATGTGAGTTATTAAACAAGTATTACGAAATCCAAATCCTGTGCAAAAAAGATATGATCATGCGAATCCAATATGGCCGCCGAAAGGATTCTCAGCGCAAAAAAAGATGACATTGAACCCGAAGATAAACCATAAAACAAATGAATGTACATCGTATAATTAACTGCGAGTAGGTTGACAATAAAACTGCTTTATACAATATAAAGTGGAATTATTATACTTGACAAAATCTGTTATACAATTTTGTCTTAGTAAAAATGTTAATTTTATGTCTTAAATAACAAAAAGGAAACCAAGGTTAATGAACTATCTATTGTCATAAAATCTTTACGGACTCTTTATTAAATGAATATGTAAACATTTTCAAAATTTTGTTTAACGTATTGCGAAAACCGCTGAAATTGTATTTTCAAATCTAAATTACAGGCTACTGCATCGTATTATTAAACATATATATAATAAACATAATAAAACAGTTCAAAATATATCATATGCCATAATTATTGTATTCTCATATATTTTCTACGTCATCGAGAGTTGATATATTGAGTCAACTTCGGCTAACGGCCAACGTCATTAGACCCTATTTTTTGCACCGAAACTGGGCATCCTACAGAGTGTAGATATGGCTGAGGAATACTCGTTCCGAACTTGTTCAGACCCGTTCGTTGGTAATAAATAGGTGTATATATTATGATTAAATTACATATGTATGTACCGGCTTAATTCATGTATATTTTTATCGAAACAGCTTGATTAGTTGCGAACCTATCCGAGATTCATTTTCATGAGTTTCCACTGATCTTAGCCAGATTTCGGCGTATACTTAATAATGGTTTAATGTACATGTACACTCGCATACTCTCAAGTTAAGAATTCTATTATCACAAACTTACCTTTTTTATCATGTTCCTATTATATTTGAAACATTATTTTCAATTAGATATATCTTTTTTATAGTGAAATGGCAAAATAGGTATCTAAATGCCTCAACTGATCATAAAGTATCACCCTCGCCGACATACACCAACACTATCACAGGCATCTCGACCTGGTCTGTTTTAATATATACACTATAACTTATATTATTATAGTAAGAGTTATTAAAAAATATATTAGAAATAGACAAACAGCAATTCAGAATAGAAATTACAAGATTGATTGATTGAAGAAAATAAAATTCTACCAAAAGTAGGTATTTCACGTTTTTACGTTTGGGATAACGGCCTTTACACAATTCGATATTTCAATATGACACTTGTGCTGACTGCTAAATGTTTCTAGTTAACATTGTCCCCCCAATTACCGTTGGCGCGCAACGGTTGGATAGGAAACGGAAAATAAACCCGTCCAAATGAGTTATTTGGTAAACAATAGCAATTTTACGGTAGATTTACTCGCTGCCCTGCGCAAGCGCAGCTTGGCGAACTGCAATGCTAATTGGGAGCGCTTACCCTCTTAATTCGGTAGCTACTATGGAATTTATACTGGCATTGGAATGTGTTTCAATTTTATTTTGGAACATGAATTGGAATATGTATTAATTTTGTAAATTATTACCAATACATTTGCGACTCATTGTTCAATATTGGATGCAATTTTCTGCTTTCTTTATATGTATTGCTTGTAATTATGAATCGGTGAAGACATTTTTAGTTCAACTGAAACTTTGAAATCGTCGCCGGAAAATTCATTATTTCTTATGTTATGATACCTTGAATTCCATGTTATGTTGGTTTGGGACCAAGTAATGGTCACAGTACACCATGATGATGTTCAGGAGTCATGGTAACTTTGTACACGTTATGGCTCCAACAGTTTCTTCGCTCTACAGTTAGTTACATATTATTATTGTGTTCGATTTTTTTAAATACATTGTTATATATTTATAGATATTATTAGATCTGGTAGCCCGCGCGGCTGCTACAACCAATTTTTAAATTTGAATACAATTAGGGGGGATATTTTCTAGTAATATCCTAATAGTGAAGCTTAAGTATTATTATTTTTTATCGAATGGTCCGTAATATTTATAATTCCACGTTTAGTTCAATGACAATGTATATAATAGTACAATGTTTATATGTGCTTATAACCTCTATTAATATTATAACAATCGAGAAACATTTCATATCTCGCATTATAACATTTTCCATATTCGCTATCAATACGACTACGTTTCTAGAACAAAAAGTAGTGACTCGAATGCCGATGAAGATAATCGTACGTTTTGACCCCATTTAACTTTTAAATGGTACCAACCCTCTGGATTCCGATGGGCAAAGCCACCCCTGGGCTTGTATCGCGTGACGATAGACAATTATAATTAATGGCACTAACTTAGTTGAAAGCTCACGAACACATTATTTCCGTTGAACAAGTGTGTTGTGTTGACGATCTGATTTAAATACATTGACACCGACATGGTTTAGGAACTTTACTTGCGATTGTAGAAAAGCGAGTATTCAAGCGGCTTCGATTTTAACTATCTATTCCAGGGACATCGAGTAAAAATACTTGTATGCACATCAGATTTCTAAAGGATCATACGGCTTATTTGCGACTAGAGTGTTATATCTCAAAAACACTATTTTTCAGAAAACAGTTCTGAAAGTTTGAAATTATTCTATAACTATTATAACAGTTATATATCATAGACTAGTCTGTACGTCATGTAATACTATAATAGTCATAGAATAATTATGATTTCAAACTTTCTGAACTTTTTTCTGGACGAGAGTGTTTTTGACATGTTGCACTGTAGTCGCAAATGAGCGATATGTGCAGTTTTTAAATCAGTCGCAGCGACGGAAAACGAAACAGCTTGATTGCTTATACAAATAATAATAATAATCGACCCATTTATCATTCCACTATTGGAATATGGGTCTCCTCTCGTATTGAGAGGGTTAAGGTCCTCCACGCTGGCCAAGTGCGGGTTGACAGACTTCACACACCTTAGAATTATTTTTTTTATAAATTCTAAGGTGTGCAGGTTGCCTCGCGATGTTTACCTTCACCGTCAGCAAGTGATATTTTAACTTAAAAGGCACTTTTGTAAAGAGGTGCGCGCCATGGATTTTTACCCAGCGCACCCGGAGTGAAAGACTGTATTCTTAACCACTAGGCTATCACTGCTATACTGCTCGATCGCTTGGTGGTTCCAAATTCATCATCTTACTTTGAAGGTCAAGGTTTCATATCCTGATACTTGTTTAAAAAACGATGTCCGTTTTAAGATCAATTATCATTTGCAGTATTGTTAAAGATAATATCGTAAGGAAACCTATACATCTTAGAATTTTTTTTAATGTTCTCTAAGGCGAGCGACTTCTGCCAACCCGCACCTGGCTAGTAAGACAGTCAAGGCGCATAACCCTTCTCATTCTGAAAGAAGAATCTGAAAGAAAGAAGAACAGAGAAATGATAACTCTTTGATGACGATGGCGAACATCGTGAGGAAATTGCACCGTGCACAGTTCTCTATAATGTTCTGAGGCGCATGAAATCGTTTCAATCGCACTTGGTGGGCGCGGTAGACTGTGGTGTTAAGCATGTAGATGGCGCGGTCACTAAATTGTAATGTGATATAAATTATATAACCGTCCTGTGAAACGTTACTACATTCACTTTTGACTCCACAATTTTAAAATAAAAGACAATTAATTTTCATAAACTGATAAAATAATTATTATTTTTATAAAAATTAGCACAGCATATTGTTGTGAGTATATTTGAAAAGCCACGTTTCTTCGAATATTACGTGAGCGCGTGCTAAAAGTGCCCCATAGTAAATAATTAGCTCGTAACCGAGAAACGAGGAAAGTAAAACTGTTTTCTTTCTACGCTATCACATGACATAATGTGATGGCATTGTGTTCTTTCGCACGGCCTCGACATTGACGCGTGGGAGCCTGCCCCGTCGATATTAGATTTGTAGGTTATAAGTATTTCGTAACGCCCGCTGAACTCAGTGGGGAAACAGTGTCATGTAGTACCGCGTTACATTTTACACCTATTAGAATTTTGAGTTTTGAACGCAGAAAACTATGTTCAGTGAAAATATTCGAGAGTGAACTTCCACTAAGAGGTAGGCTTTCTGTCGTAATGTATGGCACTTATTTGAAACTACTAAAGTAGATACCTATCCCAATATTTAAACCATATCCTTTATATAATATATAACAGCTCTTTTTGTGCATGATGCCTGCATCTCAACTCCTCAGAAGACGGTATCCCATATGTTAGAGTGACCGTATTTTACAGATAAAAGTTATGACTTGCGTCATACATGAACCTTTACACTATCGAATGGAAGGATCTCGCTTTATTTAACAAAACGTAGTTAAGTGTAATTTTCTTTCACCGTCAATAATTTTCGGAGGATTGTTGAGCCTTCAAAGCGTTTACTAATAACAGAATATGTTGTAATGTCCTTGAAAACAATATAACGCTTTCCTAACTTATATCCTTCTTACAATGATATGTTTGTTCTCTTAGAATCAATATAATATTGAGTAATAGTAATAAAAAGGTATAATCTTCCTTTTTGAATATTATGGTGATAGAAAATCCATATTCTGTCGCGGTAGCATATTTTTTTCCGTCTCACAACAACGCAATGGCGACTGCAAAAGATGCAAGCCGTGCCTATCCAAGTAGAACCTAAAGGTACTCTTAAGGGTCACGTAACATTCCCTTAACGGTCTCCCTGCGTCCCCTAAGTCAACGTTACCTATCTACACGCACATCGGTTAACGATTCTACCGGCTTTTTAGTGAAATACAATTATTCCATTGTCAAACCACCTGTTGTGTTTAGAATAGGTTTCATCAAATTTAACCTTCGAAGGAAACATTAGGATGCATATTATCTAACGGATTCCGTATATTTCAGTTTAAAATTAATAACTGTTTTTAGTTCTCCAAAACCCACATATCGGTTAATTTTAACTCTATGAATCAAACATTATTATAATTTTATTCATAATAAATAATAATAATAATAATAATCGACCCATTTGTCATCATTCCACTGTTGGAATATGGGTCTCCTCTCATATTGAGAGGGTTAA
>DWED01000041.1:0-17031 GCA_018245795.1 Protelbella ruficauda | reverse complement strand
GGGTTCAGCCAGCGTTTGCAATGTAAGCGCAAAAAAATATGTTTATTTACGACATCACATTAGAAACCTGTAAAATTATCAGTGTTTCTCTACTATATTATGCATGTGTTATACATATAGACCTTCCTCTTGAATCACTCTATCTATTAAAAAAAACCGCTTCGAAATCCGTTGCGTAGTTTTAAAGATCTAAGAATACATAGGGACAGACAGACAGCGGGAAGCGACTTTGTTTTATACTATGTACTGATTAACCTTAATATCGTATGTTTGCTGTTTACTTCATATTTAAAACTGCTAAAATCATATATTGCAATTTCACTGTACAGTTCTATTCAGCAGATATTGTACACGAGTGAATGACCGTGATGACGCAAGCGCAGCGACTGCCACCGGCGGCCTTGACTCGGCACGTTCCATCTTCTGCATTCTGTCCATCGAGTTCGTTCCATCTAATTAGCGATGAAAGCGTTTTAACAATGGACCCAACATACAGTTTGATTTTGTAAGCTTGTGCTGTGTAACTTTGAATGCGTTTTGTATTGATATACGAGTACATACTTATTTACATATGTGCCAGGTTCCTTACGGGAATGTATTAAAATGTCACAAAAATATTGTGGGATAAAGTAGGAATTTTTCATATACGGTTTTTAAAGATAGGTAGGTAGTACTCCCACTTTTCATCGGTTATGTTATACGTCCATGGAATAGGGGGTGGACTTGCTATACTGAGATTGAATTTACAGAATATGATTTTTAGTTTTATTATTTTTATAATTACATCGCCACGTCATGCCTGTTACGGGGTAGGCAGAGAGCTCGGAGTGCCAATTACAATGACATTTTTTTACAGTTTTTTTTTTTATTTAACTGTTTCTAAAGGTAATCTAAGACAAATTGATACTACATGAGACCTAGATTGACGAAAAAATTTCCTTGATAAAAAGATTCCATTTTGATTTTTGTGAATAGCGATAAAACAAATACTCTAATACAAGTTATCAAATATTATATTGAAACGTAAACTTCTTAGCCTTCATATTTAGCAACCATTTGTGCCTTTATGTGGAACATTAGTGATTCAGGAAGCGACTTAAGTTAAAAGGAATTATTTCGAATTTTCATAGATTCGTGCATTCAAATAGTTTTTTAATCCGTACTTCGTATGACTTCAGAACACGCTGCCTTGAATGTTCGCATATTTTAAATATTAATGCGATTCAGTAAAAACTGCATGAACAAATTGTGCTCGTTAATGTATGTAGTATCAACACAACAAAATCATAATAATACGCACACACACAGATACACATATGTATATGTGTGTTATACATTATATATTATGTTTGTTATTTTGAGTTTGCCTCGTTTGTGTAGTGTTTCCAAGCGTGTAAGCTGAACAGATGAACAGCTGAAGAGGCCCTGGGTTACATTCCCGGATAAAGCAAAGTATTATTGGGTATTTATAACTTGAAATTCCCAGTAATAGCACGGAGTCTGGATTTGAGTCCGGTGTATGGCAATAGGCTCATTCCCTATTCCATGGAAAGTATAACAGAACTGGTGAACAGTGGGAGTACTATACTCCTCTGCCTACCCTGCGTAACCTGTATACAAGTTGATACAACAGAAGCTGGTATTCACGCTGGCAAACATTGGTACTTAAAAATTACTTCATACACTATCCAATATTGGCGAAGTCTAAATGTTGGAAATATTCATGAGCATTTACGTAAGTCGCATACGAATACAAACGTAGTAGTAATTGCACGAATACATCTGGTCAAACAATACTTCGTTACACTAATGTGCTACATAATTCATTGGCAACTATGTTTCACTCGTTTCGTTCGCACGGAGAAACATTTCGAACAAAACGCTATAAAAATTATAGGTAAAGCAACATGAATCGTATATTAAAACTGTACAAAGTTGCATTTGAAAATGTGAGTAGGAAACTAAATGAATTATGGTAAATAATCATTTACTTTGTGTGTCAAATTTGTCAATTTAGTTTGTTTACTTGTCAATTTAGTATGTATATTAGTCAAGTTAGAGCGTTTCTTTTTCTCATTTGTTTGTTTGTATTTGGAAGCAATGATTTCTTTTACATCTATCCAACCATTTTTTTTTACTTACAGTTTTAATATACAATATTTAGAGATATAATTATGTCTTATCTCAAAGTTACAAATAATGAGGTTATTTGAGAACATGTGATCGTCCCTTTATATATAAAGTATCTATTATTAGATCTATTGTTCGAACAATCTAACTTGTAAACAATTTCCTATAAGGAATCTCAAGGAATCGATTGTTTAGCGAGGCCAGAGCTGTTAAGCAAATCCAATGGAGAAGCAAATTGCCCATCCTAATTAATGCCTTGCACGTAAATGACTAACTGGAGTCTGCGACGTTAGTTACTGATGCCTTCACATTTCCTTATTACGGACATCTTCGTTCCACAATTACACAAGCTTCATCTATGTTATTAGTTACAATAAAATTTTATAAACATGTTTCATTTTACCCACCTTTATTGCTTGCCGTCCACAAATTGCTAGTCGGGCTGCTTCTTTTCGATTTATTTTCACGAAATATTAGAATGTCTGGAATCTTATTGTTCTTATTATCCTTTGGAATTACGTCCGGAGATCTTTCCACGTTAACTCTAACGAACTCACCCTTAAGTACTTTAGGGCTTTCTTTGTTCGTTAGTACCAAAGG
This sequence comes from Protelbella ruficauda, assembly GCA_018245795.1. Lineage (NCBI taxonomy): Eukaryota > Metazoa > Arthropoda > Insecta > Lepidoptera > Hesperiidae > Protelbella > Protelbella ruficauda. Next base: position 14,301 of record DWED01000041.1, on the reverse strand, counting down.
CGGGGGCGGTGGCGCTTTCGTTTTTTTATGAAATATCCTTTTTCTTTCAGGCCTTAATGGAATGTCAATATCCGTGTAAATAATACTGTCAATTTCACCTGCGTCTTCTAAATGGCTTCTGATTCCGATTAGGCTCATCGGCTGATCGAATCGCGTGTTCAGACCTTTCTGATGCACAGATATATGCGTAACACCATCGTTATCAGTCGTTTGCATCAAGTCAAATTCAGACCGGGTCTTGTCGAACAAACTGTAGTCGTCCATGCTGTTCTTTCTATTTTTTATAATGTCACTCGATTTCTTTTTCGTGAATAAATTGTCACTGCTGGAATAATTTGTTGTGTTCTTCGTGAGTCTATTTCGCATTTTGAAATATTTATAAGTGAAGTAGATTCTTTTAAAATCTTGCTCGTTTTCAAATTTCAACACGATCGCCTCCTTGTTCAGATTCTTACTAACATAAAAGACTAGAGTATTGTCACAATTTGGATAGTTCTCAATGTTGACACAGTTTGCGATGTCGTCAATGGGAATGTTTTCATATTTGTTCGCTTTGTGGTCGTTATAATCTTTGATCAGCTTTTGTTTTTCATCGTCGCTGATGTCCTCCTTAGTGACTAGCTGCAGCTGATCCTTTTCGTTGAACCCGACGACTATATTGTAATGTAGTACGGATGGTTTGCTAATGGTCATGATGTCGAGCTGGTGGTTGCCATTGTGCAGCTTCTGCCGCGCCACCAGCGTTGCGTACCCACCACACCGGTTCGCTTTTTTCACAGTCATTATCGACCTGAAAACCAAAGATAATTCATTAAATTGACAGCTTTAATTCATCACTTTCGCTGTAAAATTAAAACTATCCAAAAATGTAATCATAGCAAACAAATAATATTGTTTAAATATTACAGCAGTTCAAATATCACAAATTTATCCATGATAATATGTGAGGAGGCATATTAAGTGTACCAACATTCAATTCAACATTCTTCTTAACTTAACAAGAGACCTGTGTCCAATGTTGAAAAGTTGCAAAAAATTTTGCAAATACAACTGCCCTAACATTATATAGAATTCGTCTACATAGCTGAATTTAGTTTTATTTATAAATATATTTCCTTCAATACAAGTATATGAAGGTCAAATGAAACATTTTGGTCATATTTTCTTAAATTTATAGTAAACTCCTGTATTTGGTATGCTATTTAGTTTTTATAGTCATTTAGTTTTTTATAGCATTTATTTAGTTTTTTTTAATAATCATTATGTTTCAATTTATGACGAAAATAATATGGACTTACAGATCATATGAGACTAAAAAATAAATAATTTTTATTCCTCACGTTTTAAAACAGGTTATGTTTTGTACTTTTTCATATCGTCAGGTAATCAATTCGCTTTATATATATATTATTATAAATAAAAAAATGTTGTATATGCATAAATATTATTTAATAAATATGTTTGTATATAAACTGTAATTTAAAAGTAAATACTATCAAGGTATAGTTGAAGGTAAATTGTTATTTTATAGACGATAAACAATTATAACAGAAATTACGATAAACAATTAAAACAGAAATTACGATAAACAATTAAAATAAATGTTTATCTTAAACTGTTAAAACATAGTCTATGTCGTGCGTTTATGAAAAGAATAATGAATTACGAGAATCACGCAGTCTGTATAGAAAGAGAAATTTTGCACTCGGTACTCTTTGCCTACCCTACAAGGAACCTGGCGTGAGGACATAATAATAATAAGAATATGTCTCTAACGTGCGTTAGGTTGGTAATTAAATAAGTTGTATTAGGTTTAATAAACCTTAGACTAAATACAAAGTCGTTAAATTGATCTCATTAATATACGCAAAAGCACGTAGAGCATTATAGTATAGAAAAAATACATGACATCTATAAGAATTGTGATATTTGGCACTCAGTGCTTTCAGCTAACCCCATAAAATATCTTCTGTGGTGATGTATACAGTATTATATTATATAAAATATAATTGAAATGAGCGCAACGAAATACCAAAATTTTTATTTACAAATGTGAATATTTATTTTTATAATCGACGTTGCATTTACTTTGATTTGCACTTTCACTAACTTTCATTTGTTGTTGTGATGCGAATTTGATGCGAAACGTTGAAGACGTAGCAATAATTAGTTATACTCGGTTATTAATATAAATGCCATAAAATAAACATTAATTTGTTTTAAATAAACTTCGCTTTTTCAAATCGGACGTATTTCTCAATGAAATACTTTTTATACAATGTGATGTTTTTGGATTCAAATGTTGAACGCGACCGAAAATCGTCATCTTGTTTATATAGCTCGGATTCTGACTGACGAGGGAGTCAGAAGTCTATGATACCGGTGTGGGAGTGTGAAGAGAGTGACGAAATTAGAAGTACGACCGAACAGTAAGGACAAATATTTGGAACTTCGTGTTCTCTGATGATACTGTAAGGGACCTGGCGTGATGATATAATCATTTATCGTACTCGTAATAAATTAAAAGTGACACATCATTAATAAATTGAATCCCTTGCTACGCAAAACTGTTTCACAATACGGTTGTAAACATTAAATTTATGTAACACATAGGGCGTTTCCGGCAGTAAATAAAATGAGATTAATGGGAGGAAGTTTTGTACTTGTGAGTTTTGTTTTATCGTCATTATCAAGCTTTTATCGATGCACTATTGGATAATAATATATTGGTGGAGTAGGCGAGTTCTAGAGTGGAGACCGCAGCTCGTCAAACGTAATGTAGGATGCCCTCCGGCCCGGTGGGATGACGATTTGCGAAAGGGTGCAGGCAAATGCTGCTTGCGACAAGCCAAGGACAGGGCGCAATGGCGCTCACTGGGGAAGGCCTATGTCCAGCAGTGGACTGAAATAGGCTGATGATGATGATGACGATGATTCGATAATAATCTAGTCTCAGGATGAGAAGGGATGATCATAGTCTACCGAAATGTCTACCATAATCTATCAAAACTGTACTAAACACTGTTAGGTATCCTTTTAGAATGAACAAGGTTAAGACCATAGTCAACTAAATTCTACTGGAAATTAATCGTTACAGCGACAAGACACGGAAACAATCTGTCAGTGGTGTTAGTTCATTATCAGCTCCGAGATCGGGGGTTCTCAGAGCCGTCGCTTGGACGATTTCTCCGCGACAATGGTATTCACACAATTATACAATACATGCGCGCTTTGAGACATCAAATGGAAAGTTCCAATTGTGTTCCCCCACACGCTATTAAGATTTATGACTGTGAATTTGGAATTAACCAAATAGAAGAAAATTTACTAGTCGGTTTACCGTGATCTGTAGGAACCGTCTAGATTCAATGATGTAATTATTTGGCTGGTGAGGTAATCTTTTTAACGTAACATTGTAACATCACGTCTGGAATACCTTAAGAGGTAGTCAGAGGAATATAATACATTCTGCAGTCGCGCTTGCAACTACACGACCAACGAGGCTGTCCAATTTTTTAACGGGGTAAGAAGGAATATTTTCGGTACCAAAAAACGTCCTTTAGATACCTGACATGTTTTTTTACAAAAAAAGATAATTCGATTCTGTCCTTACAGAAATATTTAGCAATTCATAACTTCTGCCTATTCCGTAAAGAATATCGCGTAATGATATAAAAATAAATTATACAAAAAATTTGTACAATACCAGATCGCATTTTTCATATTCAACCATATTGAAAATTAAAAGACCACCTCCACAAATAGAAAAATAGCCATTTACAGAAATAAGATGGGTCCATATATGAGTCATAATAACGATGATGTAAGAATTCTGAGTTAATATATAGAGGAGGCGTCTAATGACCTTATGAGTCCAACTAAACACACTTTTGAGTCCCTATTCAAGGCTAGCAACAGATTTAAGGTTTTAGCAAATGAAAGTTCAAGATGTTATCATATTTCTTTAGGGGGAGGCAGTAAAGCACCGAATGCCAAAAATCTCTATACTTGCAGACCAGACGTACTTCTAAATTCGACACTCTTTACTAACACGCATGAAAGTTTTGAAACTTTCTCAGCAGCTGTTTGGTCCAGACAGATGGACCTTGGTCTCAGTTCATCTGCATCCATAAACATTCGCATTTGCCTCAAAGTAATAATAATGTGATATTTTTTTTTTTCATTCTTGAAATCTAATAATAAAATCAAGGCAGTATCCATTCCATATGGCGATAAGGACTCGTACGAAGCAAGGTCTGCCTGCATATGGTGGTAATGTCCTCATAAACCGCTATTTACTCGGAAGAGGCGTTTAATATAAGGCGACTGGACACTTCCACTTTCGCAAACATCATTGACCCAGTGGCAATGGACAAGGAGCAATTATGTCGGAACATGTTAAGTGTGTAAGACGATTAATTTTAAAACATCATTAACAGATCACAAAGTTCCACCATGGAATAGGGGATGAGCCTATTGTCTTGTTTTTGTCACCCATCACTTATTTCTCATTCTCACCATGAGTTATTGAACGCCTCAAAGCATTAAGTCCGCCATTTGTTAAACCTAGTTTTAAAAAAAATCGTTAAGGTTTCGAGAAAAATACGTCCGAGTTCTTCAATTGCTTTATTTGTTCTTTTGTTTTATTTTATATTTTCCTATTTTATATATTTTTTAAATATTCCATCAAATTATGCCATCGACACGTAACAGGTTTTAGTATGAAATCAGCCAGTGCTATGTAACATTGGTTTTTGGTAAAGAAAGAAAGAATAAATAAATGGAACTAATTACTGCCCCCTGTTGCGATGTTGGGACAAATCTTAACATGCATCTGCTTTCTCGCTATCTCGCCGAGTTAGAGACATCAGCTGGGAACCAAACACAATAACCCTTTGTTCTTGATCGTGCAGGTTTGATTTTACAAGTCTTTCGTAGAAAAATAACACTTTAAGCTTTGATTTGTTTATATCTGTTCTAACAGTCTTAGGTTAAAAAGAGGTGTATTATACAAGTGTCTGCAATTATACAATCTAATATTATTATTTCAAATTATACAATTAGTTATTTAAAACAGTCTTACGGTACGGGCAAAAACGATAAATATATTAATTGTCTAGAAACTAAACTTTTTCCATAACGGTCTTTAATGTTCCGAATATATATCATTAATACAATAAAAATGATTGTATTGTATAATTTTTTTTTGTTCTTGAATTTTTTTTCTTTGTATTTGTATTTTTAATGAAGACTGTGCAATGTTGTTGTAAACATTTTTTTGTCTTATCGCGAATGAAGCTTATTACCTATTATTATTTTCAAAGGCATGTATTAACGGCTAAGACCATAAACATACATCAAAACGTGGTCTTATGCATATGTAAATATGTAGATGTACACAGGGAGCGGGATCAAGGTTCATCTCGTAATCAAATACGTCAAGTTCTGAACGATGGGGAACTATTAAGTTTCCGAAACCGGCGTGGAAAATGATAAATGGACAAGAATCACGCCAAGTCTTTAACGATAGAGATATTTAGTACGGTGGTCTCTGCCTACCTCGTAACATATACAGCGTGATAACGTAATAATATATGTATATATACATTGCAAAAGACATCTAAGTAAAGTTACAGGTTGCACACTACGTTGTTACACAACTCATAAGTAATTGAGGCTACATTATCTGCTAGATACTAAAATACGAAGTAATTATACCGTCTGGCGACTGTTTCCGTATATCATCAGAGGCATGAAACAATCGTTATGACGTTCCCCACAACACACGCTGAATATATTAAAAAGTGAAATTATACTTTTGTTTTGTGTTCGCAAGTGATACGAACGTAATTTCACGCATTTAAGCCCCGATAGGATAGGCAGAAGAGTATAGTACACTACCACGTTTCATCGGCTACGTTTAAGTCCCAGAATGCAATAGGTGGTGAGCCTATTGCCATACACCGGGCATCGATCGAGTCGCTACTAGAAATTTCTAGAAACTGCTAGAAATTTCTTTAAACGAACATTTTTATAAGGAGGTGCGCGCTAGGATTTGAACGAAGAAAGCTAAACTCTAAACTACTAAGTAATCATAACTTTGTAGTGAAAGATTATCAATCTGTCCGAGTCCACTGGTGAACATTGGCTTCTCCTAGATGGTTCTTTGTCCATAATTCCCACGCTTCGAAGGCGTGTTGGGGATCGCAGAGCAGCTTCTCGCGCCGGTAACGCTACTGCTGTTGGCGACCGGAGCATTTAGCTGTTTAATAATTGCCTAGCATGGATGGTCAACGAGTGACGACCATTCACCGCAACACCGTCAGATAGACGAGGTGGAATCACCGAGGGGCAATTGACCCCCCGAGACTGCCCAGGTAAAGAGGGGATTCTCGAGGCCCGTAGTCTCATATTCATGCGGCGAAATACCCGCCGCGGCGTATGAACGACCTCTGCTCGCTCGTTTAATAATAATATAACAATTTAATTAACACAAAATCATATGATGTACGGACTGATGCGCAGAAGTGGGTGCAGTTGGAGCGTGCGCGAACGTTTATCACCCACTGTTACTTTCTCGCGAACCGAGTAAAAGTAGACGGACTCGCCCGACCGCGGCTCACACCAAACCGATCACTTCCTCACACCGAATATTATCGTCCGATGCAAGATAATGAAACTAATAAAAAATATTCATTACTATTATAAGAATTAATAATAAATGACTTATTGATATAGCCAACGTAACGTAGTTTAATATTAAATTTGCCTTTTAAATTGTGGCAAATTTGAGTGTCTCAACCTTTGCAAGTACCAATTACCAAGTACCAATGACGAGATTTATACGAATAAATATTTTATTTCATTTCATTTATATTGTAACGCCAGATCCATTTTAAAGCATTGAGTGTCAGATATTTCTATCCTAACATACCAGATGCGTATTGATTGATTAGTTATTTGATTGTTTTTAGGCTCTTGCGATCTAACTTGACCCTAAAAAGTAACAGGTTTGTGACAGATATAAATTGAAAATTTCGATTTATTAAAAAATCAAACGAACATGCAGTGTTCGTTTGTCGCGCACAAATTTATCTTTGTTGATTATTGGATTATTTTGCATTGCATTATTAAATGACTATTCGTTACAAAGTAAGTACAAATATAAAAAAAAACAATTGTATATATCGTAGGTAATTCAATTAATTACGGTTAGGAAGGCAAACAAAAGCGAACCAAAATTCATTTATTTCTTTAGTATATAACCCTATGAATGCATTCTCAAAGTTTAAAAAAGGATTACACAAAACACTATAGTCTGCCACGTTGACCAAGTGCGTATTGACGGACATCAAATGCCTTATTTGATTTACAACAATAATTGTACATCAACAATTGTACATCTCGTAAGTACTTTAAAGAACAGTGTGACAGCGGGAACAGTTTATTGGGCGTTAATCAGACAGGGTGACTGTGTGACGTGTCCAAACGAGATACGCTCATTATGTTGTGCTGTTATGAGAAAACATACGCTTTCTAGAAATTTCTATTTTTGTTCAGATTTATCCCATTTATTTATAGAAACATCATACGATTTTTTTATAGTACGGTTATGAATATTCTCGCGATTTAAAAGCATAGATTTGAAGGCTTGAATATTTTGACATCTGTCATTTATTTGACCTATATTTTTTAAATATATATAATTATACACATATAATATCATTCGTCTTATGTTACGGTCTTACGTTAAGCGTTATGTTAATAAACTAAAAACATATTTAAAAAAGATAAATAAAAAAACAAATAAAAAAAAAGATTAATAAAACAAATACGTAATTAAATATTCTCAAAGGAAACATATCGAATGGTGAGACGATAAAACGGTTGATGATGACCTTTTATTACACTACCGCGCACCACATATTATTAATTCAATAAGGCAACAATAAAAGAATATGGCTATAGTAAAAATTGAGGTAGTTATAAAAGTACAATTTCTCGATTACAGCAGTTTTTAAGGGATTACTGTAATTGTCTTTTATGTTCCAACGGCTGTAACATTTACAATGGGAATGTGGTTCAGTTTCAGTGATCTTAGAACACCGTCCAGGTGTAACAGAATACCGGAAGGTAACAAGCTGTGCGCTAATATTCCCGTGGGATACAAAACGAAGAGTACAGGTTTAGTAGATATAAACGTTTTGTATTGAGACAGGACAATCCTTGAACGACCGTTTTTGATACTTTAATCCTATCTGAGTTGGTAAATTAAGTGTTTTGCATTCAATGCGTTGTTGAAGGAAATATAAAATTGGTTTTATTTCAAATGGCGATTTGTCACAAAAATTAACCATAACAATTAGTGTCTGACTGAAACCGGATTTCCAGTCGAAATTAAAACTCACTCAGCATGTACTTAACTGATATATTAGGCCAAGACAGAAGATATTATAATTATTATTTATCCTGGTTTTAAGAACAGCTACCAAAACATTATCGCTTTCAAATCTAGGTGCCAAAATATAATTTTCAAGTAGGTACCTGGTAGTTTCAGATAGGTCAATATGTCTTTACATTGGTCTTTATCATACACTAACACAAATATCAAGAATTTCATCAGAAACGCTGGTCAGCTAGACATACTGTGCGAAAACAGGCCTATTACGTCATAAGGTTTGACATACCATCATATAACGGTTTATAAATTGACAGGAAGTGTCAAAGTCAACGCAAATGGAGGCAAATCGAGGCGCTGTGTGGTCTCGCTTTCCCATAGCACTAATGCGTGGATTACGGCGTTTTTGCCGTAAGGATGAGCTGTGTTACGCAACTCAGTTCCGATATTGTGTGACGACATATTATAGGAATATATGTATATGCGATTTTATACCGCTAGTCGTGTTTACGGTTGTTTATATGGTCGGTAACAGTGAATAGCCATTTTTAATATCATGTTCATACCTTTTACATGGTAAAAGATTTGTTTTAACTTTTACTAACACTTACACTTTTGGCCGTTTTTAAATGCACTTTTATAACGCACGTATATAAATTTAAGAAGCAGTACAAGGTATATATAATATGCAAACGTGTGCTTTTCGAGAAGTATTTTTATATCTAATCATACCAATTTGTATACCTCATAAGTTAGAGAAACAAAGATATAAGAATAGGTATACATATTCCTGTAAAAAAATTTCAAGTTCAACATACAACAAGTGGTCGGTAATTAGGATGAACATCAATTTCAGCTTCCGATAACGATCGTATCGGACAGTAACAAACTATGTTGACGGATACAATCAGTGTGTTCTCCCGTCATCTACACTCACAGATACACTAGTATTAGTAGACACGTATCGGTAACAAAAAACCTCTATTGTGACTAACTAAGCATGTCCAACAATACGGGTTCATGTGGCCGTCTATAGTGAAAACATTTCACGGTTTCGCTCCTAGCTGTAGGTCAATAAAAAGGATTGTTTGTTCTGTTCTTGTTATTATTTTGTTTCTTAAACAAATAGTCCGCGCGATTTTTCCCAAGTACGTGTAAGATGTAGTATGGACTTCCTTCCGAAGTATATCTGGAGGGCTATGACATGGGGCTTTTCAAAAAGGCGTGAAAAAACCTCTTCTACATTACTTCTACTTTAATAATACAGGTTTTCCATAAGTGATGGCAACTACTTGTCTTCAGGTGGTCAAGCGGCATTTTTGACAGGCTATCATATCGACTTAGAGTGACATTTATATTGAAGAGAGAAAGAAACGAGAATTAAGACAATGTTACGAATTAATGTTACGAATAACCATACAACACTATTTGAATAGACATCATATCAATACCTAACTAAAATGTATTTATGTATTTGATTAAATATATTGACAAAGCGATGAAATACAAAGGAAAACTAACATTACCTTGGTCACCAAGAAATAAACACTTCAGCCGAGACAAACTGGTAGCGACCCGAGAACAGGGAAATAATAGCAATGCTGCAGAAACTGAATCCGAGAATCGAGAAATAACAGAAATCATTCAAAAGCTGAAGTTGAAGTTCGAGAAATGAAATCAATAGTATTGAAACTGAAGCCGAGAACCGAGAAACAACAACATTGGTACAAAAACTTACGAGCACGATTCCTAATCAACTATCACAATTTCACCATCCAATTGGTCAGCAAGAACGCAAGGCCCGTAATTGAGGGCCGGCACTTGGACGGCAAAGAACAGTAAAAAGAATAGTAATTGTTTATCGCACCATGATTGATTGCGATCACCCTAAGTAGGTCAGGGCTAAGATGTACTGAATATTATTTTGCCATTTATTCAATTTTAAAACAATCTCATAATCTCAATATTATATGTACTTTTTCCCTATGAAAATCACATCAAAATTGTTATAATATTAGTAGACTTACAACCTATTTCATTTAGGGAAGTAAACGTAATTGATACGAGTAAAACGTGGGACTGTACTACACTCCTCTACGTAATACCTTCGGGGATCATAGGCTTGATTTTGCCTTTAAATATTCACACATCATCATCATCATCATCAAAGTTTCAAAATCCAGAATCTTGAAAAAGCTGTTTCGATCAGCTAAATAATGGTATGTATAAATCAAATTTAATTTGTTTACATTGAAAAGAATTTCTAAACCTCAGAATTTATGTTATCTTAATGAACAAATCTAATTTATAAGTGAATTGTATAAAACAAGCCTCACCCAAGAAAAATCATTTTCGATACATCCAGCACTTGTCACTTTTATAGCTCCAACTGTGTTTCTACCCTATCTTCAACGCTTTATTAATTCAATTATTGAACAGATGAGACATATTTTTTAAGTATATTATATTATCTGTGTCAATTAAATTTCGCGCCTTCCACTTGACCTTTCTCCATATTTTTTATCTATACTCTCTCTACTCTATGAATCCCACATGTGTATATTTTGTACAATTCTAAACTGATCATTAAACATTTAATTATCTATTAATTATTCGAAAAGTGTTTTAATTGCAATTCTATTAAAAAGTATCCATTGTTTTACAATCGTTTTTACATTTGAAATGCAACTGCTTTACGTGCACGCGACGCATCAGCCAGGCTCATTGTTACCGCGGAAACTGTTTAGTATTTTTCTATTTTTATATTTGTTATCGTCATCTTTTTATAGTTTTACTGTTGGATAAGACTTTTCTCTTAAACTTTGAAGTTTTATATTACACGTTAGAAGGATTAACATATATTATATACTAAACAATATCATTGAAAGTTTAACACTGTTGTTTTAATAACATACAATACAGGTGTAATTATTCTTATTATTTGGTATTGACAAAGTGTGCAACATACATCACAGATATGGAGTCAAAACTAATGTAACATTAAAAATGTACATACATTCGAAACTACAGTACAACTAAAGATTTACTTAAGACAGTTATAGGATTAACCCTGAATGCTAACTTGATGTGCCTTATATTATGTACGAGTACAACCGTTTAATATTATTTTTTGGTGATTAAACTGATCCAACAAGGGCACTACAGTAAGCAGTCTTTGAATAGATCTTTAAAATAGCACCTTTTTAACCTCATTTAAACCTTGACCTTACATAAACACACAATAGAAAAAATATTTCCGAACCGGTTTTCACTATTTATACATACATACATATGTTCACGCCAAATCCCTTACGGGTTACTACTTTTTTTTATTTGACAATGTATTTCATATTGCACGTAGAAGAAATATAATTAAAAATTTAGATAGAATATTGTAGCAGAAAAAATGTTTTTCCTCAGCTACAATTTTTTTACCTGCAGTACAGATAAAAAAAAATATTTTTATCTGTGCCAGTATCACAGTAAGCACAATGAAATGAAAATAAAAGTTCGATTACTTTTTGCTATTGTTCGCTTTCTTTGGCCATCGCTGGCGTCAGATGTGTGTTAGCAATATAATTACTGTGTTGAGAAGCAGACTACGCTTACATGTGTATCTATTAAATATTCTTTCATTGAAACTTAAAAATTGAAACAAGTTCTTAATAATTTATCCCTACTCTAATTTACAACAACACAATATCACGCCTGTACATATTTGAAAGGGTAGACAAAGAGTCTAGTACTCTCACTATTTACTAGTTATTTTATATATTTTCAATCAATAAATCAGTTATCAAAACAAATAAATTTTTTATTTATTTATTGACAAAATAAGTCATTTGTGAATATAAGTACTATACAAACTTCTACGCTGTGGACAATGCATAAGATTGTAAGTGAAATTGCAAATGTATTTAAATCCAATATGCAATTGTTGTAGGTTGTAGTTTCCGCTAGTAACAGCGCGGCGCCGTGCAGTAAACAATAACACACTTACACGTGTCAGTGTTTAATGGCGTGTGTTTGCACGTGCCGAGTGCAACGCCAGCGCGAGGACGTCGCTCAACTACCTGCCGCTCTCGATTCCTTGAAATCGTGTCAATAAATGGGTGTCCAGCGAAAATATGGCATGTTGACGACTTTATAATATATACTACCTCAATAGGTTTTTAGAAAGTTATAAATAAGCCAGTATCTGAATTTTTTGTTCAAAATGAAGATAGTGATGAATTTAGAAGCACGTCAGACCCGTAAGGATATTTGCCACTCGGACCTCATTGCCGGCCCCGGAAGGAACCTTGCGTGATGTTATGATAATAATAAGTTTGAATAAATGATGTGCTAAACACAGCAGAGTTTTCAAACAAATCCGTTCTGTTCCTCGCTCATGTGCACTGCACGGTCACTACGTGCTCGTGCCGCACCGCAGCAAGCACTCAACTTGTACCCACTTCGACTTAACTCGTTTATACCTGGAGCCACCAACTGTTGCTTGCATGCAAACCTGCTCCAGATCATCATTTTTCACCTGTCTTCCATCACTTCTGGATATAGGCCTCTCCTAATGAGCGCTATCGGGGCCTGTCCTTAGCTTGTCGCTTCCAGCGTCTGCTGCAGCCTTTCGCAGGTCGAAATCTATACACAGAATATTAACACAGCCTTCATAGTGAGCAGGCTAAATAATCAGTACGATGATAAAGAGAGCCATGTTTGTGTCGACTTTGTGATAAGGAACAATCGCACATCTATTAATTCCATATGATTGCTGACTCGTTAATTTGTTCTGATAGAGATAAGACCCGCTTTTTATATTATTTTTAGAATAGTGCCTATTAGGAGTCTACAGAATTGATTTTACGTTTCGAGACAACCATCAGTTCAACGTCAATTTCTTCTCGCTTCTCACGCCGCGGATATGTTAGAGTTTTGTACTTTTACGAATCAAGCGATATTTATTTATTTCAAATAGGATAAGCCTGATTGAATACTTTAAATGCAAACTGTACACATGTTAAATACAACTTGAACAAGCACATATATGTACACAGAGTTCGTTGCAGGGTAGGGAGAGAACACCGAGTGCCAAAAATCTATCCTTTCAGACCGGACGTGCCTCTTCCTCATTCGTCACTCTATATATATATGTATATGGACGTCACTTTCAGTCATTTCTGACTCATATATTTGCGTAAAGATGAATTTGTAGCGTTTACGTTGGCATCATTTGTAAAGACGCTACGTCCGCGCTGCATAAAATGCAGTTGTTTGTGAGCGCTGATCACCTGTAAACACACACCTGTCGCCCCGCGCACCGCCGGACATCTGCAGGTGCGCAGCTTTGATTCGATACTTTTATTTATATTTACCTTTCATTCTTGTTGTGGTTTGTATTGGACCTCGCACAGGTCTCTTATGTACAGAAATTTAAAAACCGCCGTACGTATAATTTCGTTTTTATTTCATTTTAATATATTGAATATATCAGAAAATAATGTCGTTTTTATAATTTGTTTTTAAGAGTTTGATTTGTAAATCTTAATTTCAAATCGTCTAAATGTTTGTATTTCGTCACGTAGATAACGTTGTAGCGACGGAAACAAATTGAAATCCTATGGTGCAATGTGGAGCGAGCGTGGTGGGTGAGGCCACGCCGCCCACTAACTCACTGATGTGTCACGCAACGCGTTCTGCGCCGTGCCGAGGTACTTTACGGTCTTAGAGAAAAACATCTTTTCTGCTGACAAGCGTAGGACACCTTTCAATTAAACATTAATTTTTCTTCAACACATAAACACACACACACACACACACACACGCACGCATACGCACACGTACACACACACACGCGCTATCGGGGCCTGTCCTTAGCTTGTCGCTTCCAGCGTCTGCTGCAGCCTTTC
>DWED01000040.1:0-17201 GCA_018245795.1 Protelbella ruficauda | reverse complement strand
GTTTTAAACCCTATAATGGTCTTAGCTATACGAAGTTTAACTGTAGTTACCCGATAATGATAAGAGAGAAGGACTGCTGAAGTACATAGACGGTTGTGAGCTGCTCTCTGTCCCCCATACAAGTGTTGACCGCACACGGCATTGCTTAACTTTATTCTTGGCTGGTAACCTGCAACTGTGTTAGGTTTATGAGTGTTTCAGGAGAGTTTTATATTATTCAAATATGATAAGATATAATTTGAAGAATTTTTAATATCATGTTCGCGACTTGCGCAATCATAAAATAAATAGGTAGGTAAGCGGTATTCCTTTAAAAAAAGATTCTGACCTACGTTGAGGCGAAATATTGAAAAGTGAAGAATTGCAGATTGATGTAGGTGGAAGTTACAACTACAAAGGTAATTGTTAAAAATTATTTAAAAAAAGTAACATCACGGTTGTAATCCCCAAAGAAGTAGGCAGAGGAATATAGTACACTCCCATGTTTTAAAAGGTATGTTTACGTTCCATAATAAAATAGGGGACCAACCACAATGTACCGGCCACAAATCCAGACTGAACCACTACTAGAAATTTCAAGTGATAAAAACCCAATAGTACCCTGATCCGGGATTCGATACATGGACCTCATGATGTGTAGTCGCGCTTGCAACCACTCGACCAACGAGGCAGTTAATTTTTATATATATTTTCCGTCATCAATCAAAATATGTACATATACTTAGAAATAGTCATATAATATTACAGTTTAACAAATTTCAATATAATACAGGTTTAATGAGGCATAGATATAGGTTAAATTTGTCTCCATTTGATCAATCAGTGTAAGGTTGAGTTCTGAACCACGAGATGGTTTTCAGTTCATTGCCTAAGCCCGAGTGCACAGTACCTCGGTAAACGGTAGGTTCATCAGATTACTCATTAGTATAATGATTGTCCAATTTAATGACTGGTTCGTGAAATCAAACATTAGTCGTGGAAAAAAAACGAACTAACGGAAACAAAAATTCCCTACTTTACTGTCATTGAATAGGTTTATTTAAATATATATTTTTTTTATTTTACCCTTATACAAGAAACTCATATGAAATACCTATTGCCCAAACGAAATGTACAAATAAAAATTCATTTGTAATAATACGATCTGCAGAAAAAATTATAAATATACAAATATGAATTTATATTTTTTAAATTTCTATCAATAAGCTTGTGCGTTACGTAAATCAATAATTCATTAAGAATTTCTTTTGTTGTATTTTTAATCTGTTTTATATTAAAATCGAAATTTAATGGAGAGGAAACTCCAGCCAGTAGAATGAAAAAAACAATGAATGAAAACATCATTATTTAAATTCAGATAATGCTGTAATAAACAAGGGACTTGTAACAAGGCATCTCTTTTATGGCATATAAGGAATCAATTGTCATGCAAGTTAAACACTAAATGGTAATTGTAGATGTTTATCAATTCTCAAATAGGATAGAGCATGATATAAGACACAAGTACCTTGGCAAGCTTTAAGAGCCCGATAGCAACAACTCGGTAACAAATACAGTAAATAACAGTTGTTAAAGTTACTACATTTTTTTACTACAAAAAATACTTTATTGTAGATCCCGTTACTAAATAAACACCTATTCCCTGGTGGGACGTAAACGTAACTGGTGAAAAGTGAGACAGTATTACAGTCCTCTGCCTACCCTTCCCGAGATTACAAGTGTGATGTAACGTTTTTATACGTTAATAATATAAATACACAAGATACAGACACATACAATATAAAAACACAAGATAGCAGGGCAAAATAATAGGAGGTCTTGTGGATAAACGATCGATCTATTCCACACCATCTTACCGTAAGAAACGTATTAAAATAAAAGAAATGGGTAAAGTTTTCAAAAATGATTTAATATATATGCATAACACATATTTAAAAACAATTGTATCTATAGTTAACAGTATTCGCTTATTTCTGTTTACTCTGTCAATGATCTGACAAATCTATATAATAATATTGAAAACGCAGATAATAAACCACATCCTACAATAAAGATCAATATTATTAACATACTGTTACATAGGTTTAATGTAGAACATAACAAACAGTAAGTAGTTAATCTCGAAACGTAGCAGGAGACATCGCGGATGTGGCTAGCGAGCCCGTGGACAGTGAATTAATTTGACAGTAGCGGAAGTGACCAATTGTATCTAAGCCGCGACGGACCGCGGGACGTAATGTGTAGCTTGCATGTTGATCCATCATCAACATATCGAGTGATCGGACTCCTAATGTACTGAATTAAAACGACAAGCCATAAGGTTCATTTGTATGTACCCGTTTATAGTGTTTGAGTTGGCGTTTGGTATTTCGCAGCGTGTTAGATGATATGGTATTGTGATAGTTTATAAATCTGATAAAGGAAAACAAATGTTTGCCGTTAAAGCGAAAAATACCAAATGTCTTTAAAGATAAAGATAAAGATTGGCTCGGTGCTCTCTGTCTTCCCCGTAAGAAGGATCCTGATGTAATGATATAATAATAATAACAAAATTACAGGTTACATATTCAATTCATGTACGATGTAATACATTTCTAGGATGTTTCATATAATCTTAAACAATTGCTCTGAGCTTTGTGGGTGTTGCTCTAAATACAACATGATCTAGTACACTTCATATAAAAATATCTTCATATACACGTGCCCTAAAAATGTTCCGCGATGCTTTGATGAAGTTTATAAATCATCTTAATACGTTAACACGGTGTTCAGGATTAAAAGCTAACACATATAATAGTAGTTTATGTATCTATGTACATGTAGAAACATCTTTAGTTATTTAAATTTTGTTTGCAACTGTACCTCAGCCTTAGTACTAGGCAGTTAATATTATTTTACTTAAATGAAAAAAGGGAAAGTTTTGGAATGTAAACGATATGCAATATTTCTTTTTGTATTTTTATCTGTGGTATAACAAATACATTTTAATAAATTTCGGTTACTTGAATTTCGAACATAACCATAGATATTCGAAATTTGAATAAAAAAAACAATATGGATTTGCATTTCGAATTTTTTTTTTGCTGTTACAATATGTTCATTAATTGTGTATCTGACACCATATTCCTACTTTTTTTATGAGTATTTGTATAACAGTTCAGTATCAATGTAATGAAATAAATAACAAACAGAGAAAAACAAAGTACATAAATGTTTTATGTTTGCCTATTGCAAATAGATATTCATAAGCAAATAATGTAAGTTATTATATCTAATGATCTAAATCTCGAATCTAAAACTGTCCTGCTATATATTGATACATACAAATCATATTTTCACAATTACTAGCATCGGATATTCGAGGCATGTCATGAGTAATGTATGATTTTAATCATTCTTGTTTCTTAAGCTCATTTTACGTACTGCATCTACCTTTGCGTATGTGGTCACTGTGTACAAAATAAAGTCTGTGCGGATTCCATAAATACGCTGCGGGTTTTGAACTCTCGACATAATATGAGTTTTTATTTATAACTTAGCTATATGTAAGCAGTCGAATAAATTTGTGACTCTTAGTCATCAATACTACGTTTGAAATCGAATATTCTTAACCTAATTGCTAATTTAATAGAATATAATAACCGTGACTGGATCAATGAATTTATATAATAAAAGTCACATTGGAACAGAACAATACAAGAGCCGAGTATTGAGGAAGTAGTTTATTTATATAGTAGTATATTTATAACGCAAAAGAATGTTGTATCTTTTATTACATATTTATATATATATATTTAAATTCTTCTATACCTGACGTGTAAAGGAACAAACGACACAAGCAATTAAGAAAAGATCTATTGTTCAAAGAAATATAATTATATACATACATGTATTATGTCGTGTTATCGTTAAAATAAGGAGATTATTACCTGAAAAAACATCCCACAGACATTACCGATAAGATATTGGTAATATGGTTTGAATGGGGCGTCGGTCTAGTGGTTAGTGAACCCGACTCTTGAGACTAAGGCCCTGGGTTTAATCCCAGCGAGGGCAAATGTTTGTATAAGATATAAAACTTTAACATTTGATGGCCGCGAGTGATGTTCTAAGATATGTATGTACATATTTGTCCAATCCATAAGTATGTACCTACCATGACCGAAATAATACCAGTTACTTATAAATGAAGTAATTTTTATTTATTGTTTGGCTTCAAAGGCACAAGGGCTTTGTTCTACAGCAGATGCAAGTAAACACAGCCACCCCAACTGACATCTGGTGCACTTTTTTATATCCTCTGAACAAAATCCGGGTGTTTTTAAGCCGTATGACAAATTTACCGTAAGGAATGTGAAGTTTTAAAACTGATTATTCATTACAATATTAATATTTTATAAATCACAACTTTTTAAAAATAAAACGCATATGATATTAGGATATTATTACGAGTAAATTTAAGACTAGGACTGATTTAACAAAATAGCTGTCAAATATTTATAACTCGACGCACAGCGGGACCTTAATTAAATTATTAATATTATTCTGACGTTCCGATTTTAAGCAAAATTGTTATACAGTGGAGCTGTAATTTATGTTACTAAAATATATAAAAGGTGTTTCTTCACGCTTTAATGTTAAAGAAGCACGTCAGATCTGTAAGGATACAAATACTTGGCACTCGGTGCTTTCCGCCTGTCCCATTAGGGACCTAAGGTAACGAAACAGTAATACTTTAAAAATATATGTTATGTAACACTTTGTATTTTTGTTTTACAAAATCCATTTACTGAAACTTGTTAATGAGCTTATATAATTTTCGTTTTGAAACATAATAAAACTAATATCGCGAGAATAAAACAGTTTAAGCCTTCATGTCGTATACATATGTTAGCTGAAGGTCTTAAATGTTACTAAGGAATTACGTTCGTAGATTACGAATGAAACCTTGAAGTATGAAGACGCCTCAACCCAACGAAGGGAAACTTGCAATTTGGTTCTCATGGTGACAAGGATATGCGCATATGTCTGAACGAATTCTGTTCCTACTGAGTTATAAATACATGTGTGCCTACCCTACAACACGTTCATTGGATTTAGTCGTTGTTTTACTATTAGAACATGAAATATTTAAATGAATTATCTTGGTTGAACTAGTGTTCAACCCACGTGGCTATGTATTTTCGAGATAGCCCGACTATTTTCTACCTATCCGAATTCCGTCTTCATTATTGGCAGATCTTGTATTATTGTTTCAATAATGTATTGTTCATAAAGTACGCAAGCTACATAAATCTATACGCAATTTAACTACGTATAGTTAAGTATTAAAATAGGTTTTATGATTGAGGGAGCCAATCGGCAACGCGTACCCAAAATATTAGAACTTTTATGGTGGAACCAAAACGGTAACTGTATACCCAATAGGATAGAACAGCACCAGCTTCGAATATGAATGAGCAGCGACATCAACAATGTGCGTCGTTTATTTACAAACAGTAACGGTGGCTGTACAAAAACGGACGCAGCACACGCTACAGCACTCAAATTAAACCAGGCCGCAGACTCCCCTGTTCATAAACGTATACATACGTGATTCCTAAGCTCCGGGACGCTTCCGGCGCGCGCGTGCTACGCCCCGAGAGCCAGATGCCGAAAACTACCGCTACTATACAAAGTGTAAACATTAATAAATTTGTGTACCTACTTGTGCCCTATTTCATATATACATTACACTAGAATATATAGATTTGCTAGAGCTATTTGAATATGTACGTTTAATGTGAATTTAAATGAAACTTTGTGGCAAAAGATCCATCCATTGATTATAGCAATGAAATATTAAATTCCTAGCTTTTTACCGTAAGGATTTCGCACTCCTCACTCTTGTGTAAGATAGAGTGTAAAATGAAAACATTCGAAACAATCAATAATAAACGGAAATTAAGTCGGAATCATAAGTCGTTCGACGCTATCTTTAAATACCCAGAATAAATATCACTTACCTCAGAATAAACGGAAGCAACATTAGTTAGCAGTTGGAAGCAGCAAATCTAAGAGCGCGGTGTAAGCTTTTCCCGCACGTGTCTCTTGCGCCAAGAAAGCTTCCCTTCCTTGTGAAAGCCCCGCACGTGCACGAGCTCCACCTGCGCCCGCGCCGCCTGAGATAGCGCGCGCAGAGTCCGCCGCGCTTTCGGCGGGATGTGTTGTGTTTGACGTACCGGCGACTGCTGATCCGCCATGGGACCGCAATTCGACTTCTGTGTCCGTGCTGCCAGTGAGTGAACAATGTTTCCTTATTGTCATTTCATCTTATTGGTATCAATTCTAAAGATAGCTATGTCAATGTCGATTACGCGTCCATTATTGTTATTTGTTTTACGTATAATGTTAAGGTATTTTAAATACTCACCCATTGCTGGTCTTAGATTTTCTAGTAAAGTGGAAAATTATGTAAATCTATTTTGCACTTTAGGTAATAGGTACAACACTGTGTGTTAAAAAGTGTCATAGAACTTACGTATCGATTTAAAAGTTGAGACACTAAAATAGTCTTTTTTTATAAAAAAAACCTGTTATATTATATTTTTAATAGAAATAGCTAAAAAATCATTTTAAGTTGCGAAGTTGCTGATCTCATCAGTAACAACACTATACACGCGGACAGGATTACAACATTTTTTATTATACACTATACACGCGGACAGGATTAAAACATTTTTTATTATATCTATATTCATATATTTATTTCATTTTACGTGACATAATTCTTATATTGTACATTAGATAAACGCTCATGATACAATCTTGTATATTTAGTATGTATTTGTATTCCGTATCACTGATAAAATGTCATATTATTACTAATAATCTTTCAGTCAGCTATGTTATTTCGGCGTACATAAAATACCCCGAAAAGTTACTCACTACCTGAATCTGAAGCGTCTGCGTCTGCATCTTTCCAATGTTATTATTCTTCGAGCACATTTTGTTACTTTCCAAGAATTCCTACTGATTCAGAGGGAACACATGAAGGACATCCAAACAGTCCGTTTATATACCGCACATATTTACATTTCATCAGATGTTATTTACATGAGATGCTATTTTTTATTTCAAGATAAATTTCGTTTTATTTTCAGGATAGATGGCATAGTCAGTATTAATAGATTTAAAAGGTTATTAACCAACACATAAAGAGTTTCATAAACTATTTTGGTATAATACAGAATATATAGCGTACTTACTTATACGAACAGTATAATATACAATTTTAGTGCAATACGGAACCTACTTATACTAACAGTACAATACAACATTAGTATAGTACAAAATAATATATATTTACACTAACAATACGATGTTAGTATAACACGCTATACGTAAACTAACGTTCGAATGGAGGCACGTAAATAAATCAAATCAGTGTCAGACACTCGTCAAGCACAAACAACTAAATATAGATACGTTAATGGTCTGAATGTTTGTCCAGTATTGTTTGTTGCTTGGGTTTTGTGCGCCACATGTCCGCAGGGATCGCCCTCTCATCCCGCCCTCCAAGTGTTGGGACGGATAATACAGCACACATGCGAGCACAAAAACCATTCATTCACGAGTATCAAAAGTCCGTAAAGGCTCCCCAAACAACTCGAAAAGAATCACTGCTGACGGTACCAGTGATACAAATTGTAAGCTTGTTTAACTCGGCTTTTGTTCCATTTTTGTTCCCAAAAATGTATTTTTATGTTAATATATATTTTTATGTTAATATATACTTCAATGCATTTGTCAATTGGCATCAGTTAACCAAATATAGTACAGTCACATAATAAGCTGCATACCAGAGTAGAAAAATAATCGAATCTCTTGCCGAGTAGGTGTACGTAATAACTATAACTAGATTAGCGGCCACTGTATTGTCCCATATGAGAACGCTGGCTTAAGTATGGCGGAGTCAGGACGGAGATTGCTTTCAATTCGCATTTTCCGGCTCATAAAAGTAGGTTGCTCTACTCGGCCCGCACTGGACGTAATGGAGAGCCGTTAGTTCATTGGCGTTATTGAATAATTCTCGCGTGGCACAGTCGCACGCCTTTGGCCACTGCAGGACGCCGTTCTACGGAGCTCCTGCCCCCTTCGTAATGATCCTTGGTACATTAGATCGCTCTTATCCTGTTGATTGCTTCTGATAAGACAGTCTGCTCGTACAGAGCTCTGTAATCAAATAATTGAACGCCGGTCTAAAGATCATGTCTAAGAGTAACTTTGGTTTCTAGATAACCCATCGTACTTCGCGTTTCCGGATAAAGATGTGCCTGATAGTGCGGGTTCCGTTGCATCCGCACCCGAGCAGTACTCTCGCTCGGCTCCGGCCAGGACGTGGACTGATGGTGTTCGACCACTAACGTCACCGCGTCGGAGGGAACCTGAAAGCCCCAGAAGGAAGGAGTTTAGAGCTCTCCTGCGCTCACTATCAGCTAAAGAACCAGAGCAAGCAGAAAGATTTTTAAAAGGTGAACCGAGACCTGGGGACTGCGCTCCTGGTGATATGAAGCACACCTTTACTGCACCAAGAATAAAGTAAGTTCAAGTTCTATAATTATATTATGGTATAATTGGACAACACATTCTCATAAGTTTTAAGCCCTTTCATGTACTAACAGCATAAAAATATTAGTACTAAAAATTTTAACTTTTGTACACAATTTAGAATTTGGTGTATTGTAACATAATATCAAAAACCATGGTTAATCAGTCACGACTTTCTCACAAGGAGAGTTTTTATGATTTAACAAGCCAATTATTGTACAGGAAGGGCAAGATTAGTGCTACGGTCGTGACCCCCGACGGACCCAAAGAACGTGAAGAAGTGTTCTACACAATTCCATTGCAAGGCAGAAGACGTCACTCGGTAGGAGGATACTTGGCAACTGGAGCTGCTGGGACAGGAGAAGTGACCGCAGTGCCCAGCGAAGTCCCGAAGATGCCACCGCCGAGATTTAACCAAGTAGACGACGAATCTGTGAAAAGAAGACGGCCGAGAAATTTTTCTTTCAAAGGTAAGTCCATTCTGTTCAACTTGCATATGAACTATAATGGTTATGTGCTGATGGCAAAGTGTACGTTCAATCCTTATTGGTCAGACATAGTGGTAGATATGTTCTTCTAACCAAAATAAATAATAAGTCAGCCAGTCGCATTATCACAATACGTCTCGAAGGAAGTATAGGTAGGCATAAAATCTATTATTAGATAATAATTTCATTATATCCTCGTATGGAAATGGACAATATGATATATGGCCATAAACAATCCGACGAAGACGTAGGGCTGATATCTGAGGAGTTGGAGAGCGTTGCACCCGACCTCGCGGCCCTTTCTGATAACGTGATAGCTTAACGCATTGTCCGAAATGTGTTATAGGAAAAGTTATTGTGGTAAAAGTGCGGTATTTTTGATTTACATTGTCTCGGTGACTAACTGTATTAAGTAACGGAGAATGATTGTGTAATAATAGGACCATTTTTTATCGTTCCTGATTTTTATTGCTTTTGCCGTTCGATGTAATTCGTAAATATTATATTATTATCAGATATATATTATTTGTCTTGCTTGCAGTCAGTTTAAATTATTAGGATGCGGTAGAAAGGTTAATGACATTGTTATATTTAATATTGGTTTGTTTTAAAGCTTTTTAAATTCATATAAATTTTATGAAGGTTTAAGTTAAGTTAAATTAAGTAATTATAGGTCACGTGCGTGTATTTACGGAACTCATTGTCCTGTCACACCTTTATCATCGAAGTATGTTTGCTCGTGTTGAGGAACCATACTGTTGTCAGTCATACTTATCTGCGAAACGCGTGAAGAATAATATAATCGGAACGTGTCCAGTATTTACGCGTCGTATTTAGCGATCGATAACGTCTGGGGAATATTGACACATGAGCCCAAAATTGTTTGAGGAGATTAGGCGTCAGTAATGGTCGGCTGGATGGTGCGGTGATACTTGCAATTATGGTTGTCGCGTCGTGGTTTTAGTATGCGAAGTGCGTGCGCGTGCGCCGCCTGACGCCAGCGCTGCGCGGCGGCAGTGGCGGCGCGACGGGGCGCTGCGCATCGTCGCGAACGGACACTCGCTCTAGCCGCTCTTCTCGCGCCTCGCATTCGCTTTGCTCATTCCGCGCGCATTCTAGTGTTCTCTGCAATTCAGTGCAATGTCGGACTTATAAACCGGGACCTTCTAGTGCTTTTCGTTCCGCTAAAATTACATCGCACCCATGGGAATAATGGCAGATGCTAGTAAGTGTTACCTATAACAATTTATATTAGCGTTGTCATATAACTTAATTTTGTCGTTTATTAAAAATAATTAAGTTATTTATTCACGTTATGTAAAAATTTGGAAATATTTGCCCAAATTAGTGGTAATTATTTACTCTAAATGCAATTATAAGTGTTATTAAACCGTGAAGTGCGCTACTGAGTCATCTCAAATTTAATTAAACGGTACATAAATGAAATGCCAGACTATTTCTGTTTTAATATTTATTACATCGCTTATTAAATATCAGTTAATGTTGAAAGCGAATACTTAAACAAAATGTCTGTAAACCAAGTCACCACTATGAACAGCTTCAATTTTAATTTATAGCTTTTATTTAACATAAGTCCTTGTAAATTCCTGTGTCAATACAACTCTGTAATGTCCAATTCTGTCCAAAATCAATGTCAAAGACAAATTAAAAACAACTTAGAGAAACTTAATTTACTGTTGTCAAAGGGCCAAGTTGTTGGAATTTAACCTTTAATATGTAGGCATGATGGTGCATGGTGTTGTTAGTAAAAGTTTTAATGTTGTGTATCCATTATTTATGCAGGGTGGCAACTCTGACAGAATAAACATGGTCTACTTTACATGCATCGGAGTGACTCCCGTAATGTGTTCGCAGTGGGAATGTAAATGTGTGACGCCTATTTTGTTCTCGGCTAACTAAACGAACAAGGATCGCTCCCATGCATTGTGCCTCTATTTAAATATTACTCTTTGTTGTTCGTATAACGCACTTTATGGCATCCGCAGATTGTTTTGTCATTTTACAAAATATAAGAGAATTCTTGTAAAGTTGCGGATTATTTTTTCTTTGTGCTTAAAAAATTTTAATTCTTATATTCATATTTCATTCAAACCCAGTCGTGAATTCCTTTGAAAAGAAATGAATTACATGTTACTATTACCAATACTTTTGACTTAGTAAGTAAATAAATGTCTTAACGCTTTGTGCCTAAAGTTTCAAAGCCTTCGCATAAGAATCTATTTAGTATGGAGAAATAAAGAGCACCACAAAGAGATTTATTCATGAGTCTATAATAAATATTTATAAAAAAATATTCATTCTCATAGTATCTAACTTTTAATATCTTTTAGGAAAAAAAAGTTAATTCTCTTAAGACGGGACCCTTGTGAAATATACATAAATTGGGGTCTTATATGTACTATTTTCATGTACATTTTCTGTACTATAAAGACTTAAGACATTTGTTTGTACGTTTGTATGAGGTAATCTCTGAAACTATTATCCCGATTCTGAAAATCTTTCACTGACATAACTCCTGAATGACACAGGCTATGCTGTATTAAACAACAGTTTAACTACTTGGTTGTCCAGCGTTGATCGAATGGTTTGAATTAAATGTATCTACATTAGCTAGAACAAAAGAATTTATCTTCAGTATTTCTGTGAAATACTCGGCTTTATATATCCAGCTTAAAGGGCTTAAGTTCTGCAACATAGTAATCGTTTTATGGTTAATGAGACAACAAATGTTTCGTTTTATATATTAATGTGAAAAATATAGTTTTTATAATAATAAATTACTTGATTTCATTCAGTCAAATATTTTTCGGAGATAAAATGAAATAAAAATACCAAGATAAAGTTCATGGCCGGCGGCGTTATTAAATTCAGTAGGTTACATTTTTAAGGCTCAGACGTTGAAATGATATTGTTTAAGAATAGTTAGGATAGCCTAAGCCCTAGGAGAAAGACGTACCATGCATTCGGTAAACCATGCATTATGTAACGTAACGGTTGTATGGGACTTAACTTGGTGTCCGCACAAACGATTTCTCGCGTAAAAGCTAGTGAATTGTGGCCGGACATTCGATGAGTCTAATAAAAGGGTGGATTTAATGAGGAAATACCTCGTGGCAAGGGCTCGTAAAACAACTTAATTGTTCCAGGTTTAATTAAAAGCTTACAAACATTGTTATATTACGTACATAAATATACTAGTTGTTTATGTATACCGCTAATTTTCTTTTTTATACATAACCATTATATGATACCCAGATGGAATAATATGAATAACAAAATTAAATAATTAAAACATTCTTCTACACATTTCTTAACAAAATTTATCTCATCGTTTAGTAAATTTTATCAAAGAAAATTGTTTTCGAGAATCGAAGTACACTGAAGTACGATACAGATTAAAAATAGAACTAAAACTTGTGTGTAGGTATAATAAATAATTAAAATATAAATAGGTACCTACACGAGTGCGTGTAATAACGCTAATTGCAAGTTCAATTACCGATACGCTGAGCTGACAGACCTTCATATACGAGTATACATATATGTACCTAACACTTACTATGTTGTACTACGAGTGATAGCAATTTCGTAACACATATACAAAGAGAAAAGTACGGATTTTACATACTATTATTTACCTTAAAATTGTTAGCATCAAATACTAGGTTATGGTAGACTCTGAAATCTACATGTATGTATGAAGAGAGTAATGACTTTAAAGAATATTATAGCAATATTTTACATTCGGTGCGCTCTGCCTACCCTGAACGGAACCTACCGTGAGGATGTGGTAATAATTAAAATATTTGCCGTAACTATATAAAACATTGTTAACATGTAATATAATCCGGTAAAAATGTGGCGTTGCACACTTGCCAAGTCTTGAAATAATGCCACATAAATGTCGAATTATGGGAAATCCCAATATTGAGAACGGTTAAGGGTTAAGCCATAGTCAGCCAGGCTGGCCAATTGCGGGTTGGCAGACAGTGTAAGTGAAATATGGAATAATTGCACCCGATTCCATAACCGGCGAGATTATGATTAAGTATCGCAAAACCGGCACAAATTGAAAAATGAAGAATATGTTTATTTTGATAAAGTGAATCATGAATTGTGGGCTCCAATGCAGCGCCAGCAGCTGCTCACATACACAAAGTTACCACAGATTGCTATAACTTAAATGGGACATTGGAAATTGATTGCAATAAAAATAAAAAAGCAAATGAATTTTGTTTAATCATGATCATCCTCGTCATCATTCGCCGATCCAAGTCCACTGCTGGATATAAATCTTCCCTGAGAGTTTTTGCCCATAATCCCCACGCTGGATATTCGTAGCAATTTTTTTAGAATACTTTTCTTTATAACAGCCGAAACAATATGATAATAAAAATTATATTGTATTGTAAATACCAATCAGGACAATAGTAGAAAAAATCCAAAACAAGTCAATAAATGTATAACAGATGATAAATGTTTCATGGTTTTATATTGTATTAGTTGCATACTTACTCATAACTTATAATTAGTATATAGCCGCAAAGTTTAGTGTACATCTTTTTGTAAAATTACATTCTATGGTAGGTAAATGATAGTCCTTATGATACTGAACGATGTGGTTGCCCTAGGAAATGAACACGTTTTGTTGTTATTATAAGCAGTAAGTCGTTTACCTAATAAATATTTCCATTAAATCATACTTTAGTTTCGAACGAAAAAGATTCGCGGGAGTCATGTGTCTTGCGAATATTATTCATCGCATCCTGTTTTTAATGCACTCGAATTAATCAATATACATTAATAAATTTCATAATTAGAACAGCTATTCAATATACTTGAATATGTTAATTCTAAATTTGAATCTGTTGTTCTCCATTGTAATATTTCTTTAAAGAACCATAGATATGTAAGTCAACTGAAACAATTTCGTATAGAAGCACAAAGTAACAAGTTTGTCTTAAACAATAAGTTTGTATATTCTCCAAAATCTGATCAATAATTACGTTATGCCACAATACGTTCGAGTTTGTTGATATGGTAAACTGTTTCCCGGAAACTTGTAATCGATAGACCACTGACAAATATTGACCCGGAACAGTTACTACAACTTGTAAATAAACGGAATACGCAATCATTTTAACCGTTTATTTACTTTAAAAACAACTGTTGAATTAATATTTTGGTTATTATACAGCATTAGTCAAATAATGGCCAATTCCATAAATATAATTAAACCTCACTTGCGGCAATCGCTAGGTAGGTACTAGATCAAACAGCCACCTGACGAACTGGTAACTGTTATAGGAACCAACAATATTTCACTCGGCACTTCAAAGACGTCGGCCGTTGAACTGAAAACTGAAGCGGTGAATGAGGAAACACCTTGTGGCCCAAATAATGAGGTTTGGGTGTTCGGCTGAGCTTTGAGTACTTCTAAGCTATTTTTGTAATGTTTTACACAATGCAACCAAAATGTTTAAATCTTACACATTGTAAAACGTAAGGGCTTAAATCTGTTTGTACTATAACGAACTTTTATCGAACACATGCAATTGCAATATTTATTATTATTACTCCCCCACTTAACAACTATACATTAAGATTACTGTTAATGGATTACGTGAAATAATGTTTGACATTTATCTATGATCGCCTTTGTCTATGGTTCACTACGAGAGTTTCTTTGAATTCAATGATTATTGTCTGTCGCCATATATAATATTTGCTAAGTAAGGGAAGTCAAATATTTGCCGCCATTCAATTTTAAAAACATTAAATATGATATTTTCATATTAATCACTTTACATTCCTGGCACTGGTGAATTCTCTTTTAAAGGATGATTAACGCCAGTGTTAAAAATTTATTTACTACGAGATTTTGTTTTAAATTATTTTTTATATAAAATTCTTAAATACTAAAAAAGTTTAACCATACCGAATTTTACGTTAAAATGGATTCAAAATAACTTAAGATACGAGTAGCTGGCCGCATATAGTACACAGTTTAATAAATAATTGAAGAGAGCTCTACTTAAAACTTATTGGTACTCTATCATCGTTTCTATTAATGTGGCCGCGTGGACTTACTCCTCGCCGCATCTAATCGGCTATAGTTATTCCGGGCGACTGTGATAGACGTTTGTCTATTTAGGAAACGGATATTACATTTAGTCGGGTCTTCATTTGGCGGCAGAGGTGGGTAAGTATAAATCCGTTTGAGTTTCCGGTGCGCGGTGCATGCGTGGCATATTTTGTAAGCAACGCCGTGCGCTGGCGCGTTCATGCAATAACATTTTTAACAACCAACGTATGTTCTCAGTCACGTGCGCGCTGGCTCTATAACTTCGTTCTCTTTTAACATGGTAATGTAACCTATATTTATTAAATGGGCAAGTTTAACTTCGCCGTCTTATAAGTATTCCATACGTATTTGTACAGGCAATCTGTTTGTGTGTAATTGTATTAATTGATTTCAAGTGCCATTAAGAGGTAGGGCATAATGGTAACATAAGAGCTTGCAGGTCAGATTACAGCAGCTGCAGCATCCCGAGCGAGGCAGATGTGTTCTCTGGTTGCAGCCAATCGTTACTTTTTTTTCTATTCCATCCGTGCAGACCGTCAGCCGATACTTTGCCGCGTATTGCAATTTGTTAATTTCCGTTGTGTGGTTTCATTTATTTTCATAATAAACTTAGTTTAAGTCGTATTGGTATACTAATCAAAAAATAAATTTGTATGATATCCCGTCTAAACCGGCCTACGTGTATGAATAAATTAATGAAGTTAGTCAAAACACGTCAAGTCTGTAAGGATACAGATTTGGCATTTGGTCGTTTCTACCTACCTCCTGAAGGACGTGGCTGGACGATATTAAAACTCTTTAAGCATATGGAAATTCTGATTTGTCACTGTAAAGAAATAATTTCATATTATACAAGCTTGCATAATCGGAAATTATGAAATCGTCCAGTACATTTTTCAGACATAGCGCTATGTTTATAAATAGTTAGGTAATAAAGTTTATGTTCCGAACATCCATGAACTTCGTGTGCAGCCAATGACCCCCGTGTGATATCAACTGAACGACATCGTTCATACTTTGATTATCCCTTGACAACACTTCCTTTCAGTGTAAGGTATCTTTAAGCTCGAGACGCGGCATCGTGGCCTGTGGGAGCATCAATCACACTTGCTATCTCACATTATATCTGAAAGACTTCCTTATTAGATAACCATATGAAACAATGTTTGCATGACATATTCTTCTCACTTTGTAGTCAGGGGCGTACACAATACATGTAGGTAGGTAGTTACTTCAATTCAATTCGAAATTGGTAGTAACATAGATAGTAACTTTATTGATTATGTAACATCTTTTTTAAAACTACAATCGTACCTAAGGTTAGAATTTAATTCAACATTCGAGTATGTCTATGTTACACGGTTATACATAAATATTATTTATTTATATTTATTTATTAAATGCACGCAGCAATTTTCAACGGTTCGTTTTAAGAAACTTGTTACGGACGTGCAATATTTTAGGAGGAGCTACTCTCCTATATATTCGGATTTTGCTACGATATGGTATTATTTATAAAAATGCGTTGACAGAACCCTTCAGCGATGGCAACGCGTTGGTGAAGCCTCTGGCGTTAAAATGGGAAATAGGAAATGGTGACATGGTATCAGGTAGTCATTTTGATGTTTGGCAGCGCAACAAATAAAGAAATCTTATCCTTTTTGTTTTAGAAATGGAGGACATAGCAATAGTATGGAGCTCTGGGTCTCCTGAAAGCGCGCTGTGGTCGGATTATCTAGTCGCGAGCTTCGACAAAATCATGTCACAGAGAGCCAGACACCACTACAGGTGACCTTTTACTTTCATTACTTATAAAAATAGTCATTACGTAAGCTTTCACTTGCTATAAATTATTTAGATGGTCTAGTTATTATATGTCAAAGGTTAGAACTGTCCTCTTAAGGTTGATAAAAATATGTTCATTTAAGGTAATAAGTATTTCTAAAAACAAAATGGAAAATTTAAAACAAGTAAGCCTATAGACAAGTAATATTTAAAAATTATATAATTTTTTAGGG
>DWED01000039.1:0-17288 GCA_018245795.1 Protelbella ruficauda | reverse complement strand
ACCTCGGATGTAGCACGCTCGCCTAGAAAGTGCCTATTCACCCTTCTTTTGAATAATTCCAGGTTAAAGTCGGGAAAGGCTACTCAAGTGAGTTAAGATTTAAGTTCTGAAATATTTAATATGAAATAAATTTAAACAATTGCAGACATTTGGCTTCGACTACAGTGCTCACGACAACGTCACAAAATGGTTCGCTAGAACGAAGAAAGCCTTGGAGCCCTACGGTTACGCAGACATAGACCAAGCAGGCGCCCAAACGCTGGCTTCATTTTTGAAAAAAGAATAAATTATTAACAAGCAGACGTACATTTACGTAATAAAAGAAAACGAAAATTTTATTATTAATTATTAACCTACACTAATGTCATCGGTTTAAGTAGGAAATTGTTGTGATTGTGTTATTTAAAAGAAGTAGTAACATAATAATAACTAATGGTTGTCTCTCAAATTAGTGGATTAATTGTAAAAACCGTTGTAATGTCAAGTTGTAACAATAAAAGTGTTTGCCAAACAGCTTCGCTTATTATTTCCCTTATCGGCTCTGCACAGCGTGTTATTGGAACCTGTTACTGGATGTAATAAAGTTAGCCAAATCATTGTATGCAACCGACGGCAGCAAACATCACGTGTTATTACGACGTCGATAGAGATTTTTTGATTTTTGATTCTGTATTAAGCTGGATTTAAATTATAAAAGTTACCAAAACTGACATGGTTTATTTTTTAAGTTAAAGCATCCTTTAATATAGCTTATAACGCTTGCACAAATATCAAATGCATATGTTAGCATTCATGGTAGCTTTCCAATTGGCTAAGAATCTTTTTATCTGTATATGAGAAAAAAATCTTTTAGACGATGCTAATAAAAATAGTAACAAGTTAATAGGAGATGATTGAGCGTCCGGTCCCACGTGAACATCCTGCAGTTAAAATGAAGCGTTTCATACATAAAAATGCACATGCGCCCCGCACGGGAGGTGTAGTGGTGCGTTTTGTTTTCAAAACAACATTGTCTTCCGATTGTTCCAATTTGAAAATTCCACTACAAAACGATCAAACAGTACGCAGTATTCACAAACAACGAAGGAATACTGGTATGGAACAGTACTGAGGTGTAGTCTCGACGCGCCTAGACGTTCGCTGCTGTAACGTAAAACAAACTTCATAGAAGCGAAACGTTGAAAATGTAGTGGGTGATCTGATTTCGTGAATACTTTATTGTGATATTCAACAACAATGCTGCTTTTTGTGGGTATTATTTGCCTTTTTTATTTATTGGTCATTTTAGAGTAACAAATGTAAGAAATCAAGTTTTGATTAACAATACGAGAACGTCAGTGTTTAATTGTAATATGTATGTAATTGGGCTTCTCTGGCTCTGGGTTATGGTTTAAAGGTCGCGGTACTTTGTTTAATATACTTATTAACGTCAATTATATTTTTTTAATTTAACTTATTGAATTTACCGTTATTTTATCATTAAATTTTAAAATATTCTTTATATTGTTTTTGATACCATGGAACAGGATACAAGATTAAGTGCTATTTTCAAAAATTATGCAATAGGTCCGTTAGAGACTAGTGGGTCTGATCGCTATTGAATAATACCTGCGAACAGCCTATTGTTACCAGTGTGTTATAATAACATGATATTAGATCGTACCGATTGTCCGATGTACATAGGTATAACGGTTCTGTTTTAGTGTTATTAAAACATTATCGTCGTTTGCGTGTGGCCTTATGGCTTATACGGATGACGTTACTTCGACCAGCTGTAACTGTGCATGTTTAATTATCCTTTACAGAAATTAATATTTATCGCATTAACGTTAAACGGATTAAACTCTATCCAATTTCAAACAAATCCTACGGCAGAAATGTCAATAGACGAAAAAAATATAAAAGGTAATAGGACGATGGATCAGTCTGACGAGAGCGGACATGAAGTAGACACGGATGTAGAAGAAGTCAAAGAAAAGAAGTTTTTAGATGATGCCATGAGAACAGTTTTAGATCCCAATGAAGTTATAGTTAAAACTGAAGATGTAGTTGAAAATATTAAAATTCAATTGGAAGAACTGGATAAAGAGAATGCGACGTTGGAATCATTCATGGATGAAATGGACAAATTAAGCTTAGAAGTATGCAAAACCTCGTCTGAAGCTTTATGGTCATATGTAATGGATATCAATAACGATTCAAAGAAAAATGTTATGGTAATGTAAATATTCTTATTTTTCCTCTTAATAACGGCACTACAAGCCTTAAATAAAACTAAAAATATTTTTCAGATGCGAATAGCTGCAGAAGAAGATGAAACTAAGAAGCAATATTGGAATATACTAAAGCAAAAATACTTAAACGACATTCGCATTGATAACGATCTGAGAATGAAGCGAAAAATTAGGATAATCAAGGCAAGAGGGACCAACGTTCAGATGCCGCAAAGTAAGGTAAATATTCTTATTTCGAATTAAAACTATTCGACCTAGGTTTATTTTGTGTCGTGTTGTATTCATGTTTCATGAGTGACTGAATATATAAATCAACTTTAAATTTCTCATTTGTTTTCTTCACCATTTTACAGCAACGTGAAGAAATTGACACAATGCAACGTATATGGAGCAGGGTTACAGTATGTGCATACAATGTCACAGATTGTAACACAGAACATTCAAGAACAATGAATGGTCAGTATTTGTAAGTCATTTAACTATATACCTACCTGTAGTCATTGTTACGATCTAATGACGAGCGATGTAATCAAATTAAAATTGTAAAGTATTATGTCTAATGATAACCTTAAGGGCCTGTATTGAAGGAAATAGGTATGTAACTAATGCAATGATCACTAAATATACTCTAGTGGTTCCATTCATGAAAGGTGTACTTCTAAGCGTCTTAATAGAATGATTGCCCTATCATCGCTGTGTAATTTAATACTGCAAGTGTGGGATGTTTCCTTTAAATGAGTTCTTTTGATGTCAGTTTTTATTTTAGCACCATCGCGTCAGTTCGACTTATTTTCCTTAATTGTATTGGTTATATTTAGGTTTTAAGTTATATTTCAAACAAACAACGTTACGCCTGTATCAACGAAGAGGCAGGCAGAAAAGCATAGTGCTATTAAGACTACTATTAGGAATTTTGAGTTAGAAAAATTTCTTAGGACCCGACCGGGGAACGAACCGAGGATCTCTCAATCAGAAGTCGCGCTTGCAACCACGCGACAAACGAGGCAGTAGAGATATTAAGATATGTAGATACGGCATAGTTTTACGCAACCTTCTGCCATCTAATTTTAAACTCTATAAGAACTCTACTCTCCGTTCTATAAGACCGAACTTCTCAAGTTTTCAAATGAAAACGTTTTCCAAACAACTTCTTATCTTGAGCGAGGAGTTGAAGCTCTGGTGAATATAGTTTATAAGGCAGGATATCACAACTGATCTCCAACGGCTTTTATCAAACTATAAAAGAGCGATCAGGCCGCGAACTAATCTGACGCAATACGACGCCCTTCCGGTTTGTTGGTTCAGATTGGGACCGATACATTTGCAATATTTATCTCCTTCAATTGGTAAAACCCATAATGATACTGTTTTCTTTGGATTTCTTCGATAATTTTCATTGAGTTAACATCTTTTGGATTAAATATTTTGGGTACTTTAGCTGATTTATTCCGACTTCTTCAAAACTTTTTTCGGTTCACACTATGATTGTCTTGGTGTCCGAAAATATTTCAAATAATAACGTACTATTTAGTTTATGTTGTACATTGTATAGACACAAATAATACAAAAATGAAGCATAGTGATCCCTCATTATATTATATTATATGACATTTATATAATAGATGATGAAACTGAAATTAATAATAAGCATTAATAATTTTAGCTAGATTCAGTAATGATAAGCCTTCTTTTGTGATAACCTTCTTCACATATGCAATAGCGGATATCCTTTTATAGGACCGTATTTAGGCCTTCGGGCCTTATATGTATAAGTCTTCTGAATACACTATAGGCAGAGTGCGAGGGTTACAAAAGTATTTTAGAAAAAAATGGTTGATTTGTATTATTTGATGTCTTCATAAAATTCTTTTTGATAATTCCTTAAAGATTTGTACTAATTTGTTATCGATTATCAAAATTAATTAGGATCGAGTGACAAAGAATATTTTCATTAGTCAACAAAAAATTCGTAAAATATTAGTTACGATTTAATAATTAATCATATTGGATTTTTCTATGTATTCACCTTCAGATTCAGTACCATCTTTACATCACTTATTTATAGCGAAGGTTATGAGGCAAAAAATATTTTTTAGGCTACAAATGTTTATTGTAATTGTTATTTTTATGTTTCTTTTTCTTCATCTTAGAAAACTTATATTGCTGATCAGTGATTCTTTATTATTCCTTCGGACCCACCTCGCATAATTAATTTTTTTCGAAATGATTAATTTTATTCTTGCGCAAAAAATATGTATTAATTTATGCATACTGAATTCCTAAAAATTCATGCACCTATGTATAACAATTCTTGGCCATTATCGAATAAAAAATACATTATTGCTATATAATTCGTCTTTTTATAAACTGCCTCTATTCATGCTAGTGTATTTATAAAGACGTATCTCTCCTATTTATCCCAAACCTGTAGAGATTCGGAGGTTCTTCTCAAACAGGCTTAATTTATTTTTACCAGTGATAACCAGTACATTGGTGTGATTACAATACATCTGAATGTATTTCGCTTTTTGCTTTCAGATATAATGTCTACATTTAAAACTAGTAACAATACTAAGGAATTGGCGTACTATTGGAAAGTGTATCGTGACAATACTGGGAAGAAAATTCGGCCGATTTTTAAAGATTATGTCACAAGAATGAATAACGTTGCTAAGGATGAAAATTTTACTGACGCTGGTGAAATGTGGCGATACTCTTTTGACGACGATGATTTTATCAACACTGTAAATCGCCTGTGGTACGAAGTTAAGCCGCTTTACAGATTACTTCACAATTACGTTAGATCCAAATTAAAGACATTTTATGCTGAAGAGTTCCAAAATAAGGATAATATGATTCCCGCTCATATACTCGGTACGTATTTGTAAGGTTTACAATCTAGTACTGACTTACTTTAGTGTACTTTCTTTCTGAGATTCACTTAAAATGTTAATTTACTTATTGGAAGTTGGTAAAATTACATTTTTAAAATTGAAACTTTTTACAATCTTATTTATAATCAGTCACTCCTGTCTATGTTATGGCTAGAAAGATGTTCTTCTTATAACAAAATTTATAAGAAACTACACTTCATCTTATCTTTTTGACTTATTGAAAGCTAAACATGAAAAATGCTATAAGATATTTTGTCCATAAGTTTCCAATTGCGCCTGAAATACTTTCATCTGCAACATTTACGTTAAGAAATTTGCGTACTTTGCAGGCAATCTTTGGGCTCAGGAATGGCAACAAATTTATCCAAAAGTAGCATTATACCCGGACGTACCACGACCATCATTATCAGAAAACAAGACTTTGGACCCTATGGATCTTTTTGATGCGGTAGACGAGTTTCATCAATCTTTGGGATTTCAAACTGCAAAGGAGTCGTATAAAGATATTGTAAACACTGTGGCCACAGCTAACTGTTTGCCATCGAGCCACGACATGTGTGATGGAGTTAATTATAAGTAAGGCACTTCCCGATATCTGGAAATGGATTCCAATTAATTAAAGTTAGAATTTAATCTAATAGGAAACGCAATAATAAGAAGAACGACAAATTCTTAAACAGCCAATCTAGCCGTTAAATTGGAGAACAGCATTGTTAAGAGATATTACAAAAATTCAAATACGTTAAGATTTACAACCATGTATCGAATCATTCATCCATATCGCATACTGATATTATAAATACAATTGTAACTTTGTCTATCTCTCTATCATATTCCACGTAAAAACCGTTGAATCGATTTTGTTGTTTGGTATGGATGTTGCTTGACATTTGGAAAAGGATACTGAACACTTAAAATACCCCTTTAAATCGAAACCTAAAACAGTTAAATGCAAAAGAAAGAATACATATGTGTACTTATTATTTAGGTTTCCAAACGAAATCTTGGACAACATCTAAGATTGAGGATAGATTAGAAAGAAATAAACAAACTTCTTTAATGCTCATTATATTTTACTATCATATATTTACTAATAGCAAATAATGTAATACATTTTATACAGTCGTTGAACACATCAAGATTGATCACTGGCTCGCCTGCCATTTACTCGCAGTCTCAAATATAACATTTGTTTTGATTACGTCAGTATGTTAATGACCAATTGCTTTCAGGATTAAATGGTGTAGAGGAAAAATTACTGACGTAACTGTTGGACTGTCACGAGCAGCGAGACTCTTGAGCCATGTGCAATATTTCAAATGTTATAGTAACTTACAACCCATCTTCAGGGATGGACCAATGCCAGGTACGTAAAAATAAAGTCCCAAAAAATCTACTTATTTAATTAGATTCCAGTAACCTATCTACTTAATTTGATACATTAAAAAGTCCAAAATGTAACGTTAATACCAGAGGTAGAAATTTGAAAAATAATATAATGAATATACGAAAAAGATTAAAACGTCAATCTTCGTAAAACATATTTTATTACCGAAACCGTTCCTAAGCCCGCATTACTTTTGTCTTTTTATCTTTTATTATTTATTCATGACTTTTATATTATTACCTCAAACATGTACCACACGCCACGTTACTAGAACACTACACTAGACTGATAATCGTCCAACTCAGGACATTATCCAAAAATATTTTACCTCTTTTTTATATTTGATGGTCCAGTTTTAAATTACATATTTAAGCAGTTCTTTAGAGATAGCAGCAATAATATTGCCAAAAGATTCAACGAGTTTCAGACACGAAAACATTGCGGGTTCTGCATTAAATACTGCACCATGGACAACATGCATACAGTAGGCCAGATTATACAAATATTCGGAGAGTGAGAAGGCCATTTGTTCTGTTGAAACCTGGATTGTATTTGAACAGCGACGCCAAGCAGTCTATGGTTACATTGAAGTGTTAAGATTTTTTGGGGGTGTAAGGGGTTCCGATCTCTACCTTCGGAGCCCCAATCCTACATCACCTGCCCTTGGTGTACCCCGCTATACGACGAACCAGGTTTTAGCGATGGGCTGAATGCGGCATAGCGTAGTTTACCCAGGCGATGCACGACAATGGCATGACCACCATAGATCAGCAGCGTAGACAATGAAAAAAGCTGTGCTCTCTGATTTCCCACCCCTATGCCCAGCGTGGGGTTTATAGGCAAAAACCCATTTTATTAGGGGAAGTCTGTGTCCAGCCACCGGTCGCAGCTATAAGTGCTCTTAGACACGAGTAGCATTCAAACCCGTCAAAGTGCCGAAAGGAATATTCTCGAAGCTGTTATCAAGGCAAATGAAAATATGTTAAAGACGTTGGATTGTGAAGAATATATGGACATAAATATAATCAGCGATTACAATTCACATTCGCAGATGGTATATTCTAATCTATTACCGAAACTGGAGCTGCACGATGTAATGTCAGTAGTCAGTAGTAATAAAAAAGTGATCAAAGAACACATTGACCCGTTGTTATTAATGACATTGTCTTAAAAACATTTCAGATTATTCATACATACGGGGTGATTTTGCAGTTAAGCAGAAACAAATTTTAGACATATGCATAGAGAAGGATATGGTTGGACTGAATAGCATTTGGCAAACTGTTTAGAGTCTTTACGTCATACATACGATAATGTTCGAAAACAAAGGTTTTCACTCAGTGCGGCCGTCTTAACACACCGAGTAGAAACCTGGATATTCACAGTTCGACTAGTTCAACCTTACAAAGTCAATTAGCAAGCTATGGAACAAAAGGTAGAATCCGCGAGGAAATTATTGTACAAAAAACTCAATAAAACTCAAAGGGTAACCTGAAGTAACAACGGGCTTGTCATATCTACCTAAGAACTGTAGTATTAAATAAGGTCTGGATTAGTCACTGCTGCCCAATAAAGGTATTGTTGGATGCTCTGCAGCAAATTGGGATGACAAACTGCAGATGGCAGCTGGAAATGGCAAGCCAAGGACAAGAAGTGATATTGGTAATTAGTAGACGCCTATATCTAACAGTGGACTGATTCAAGCTCCTACTGATAGTAATGATAATATAATAAATAAAATGATAATAAACTCAAAATAAATTTGATTTACTACATAACCAATTTTATACGAAGATCTTCATATTTTCAAGATTTTTGAGAAATAATCATATAATAAATATTACATGTAAATACATTCATGGTAGATAATTAATTGGTTCCGCCATGTCGCCATTATTTACAAGCATTTGTAATTATTTATGTGCATTCGTGTTCATAAGTATTATCCATCTACAATCCATTTCAATAGGCCGGCGGCCGGTTAAATCATGAATTATTCAGCAAACCTGACCAATACAGTAATCGATTGTCCTAGGACGATAGTTTACTTGCGTAAAACGTGCACCTAGTAACAAATCCTCATGGCGCCGATTAGATGAAATATTCACATAATTATGGCGTTGCTGTAACGTTCGTACTATTGTGTAATGGTTATAAAACTATATTAATAATGCTCGACGTATGTTCATGAGTTATGAAATGTTCTACTGTAATTTATATTAAGTCTTTTCTATCAATAATTTAATATCCTATTGCAAGTTCAAATTCTGATTGCCTTGTTAGCCGAGTGGTCAGAGAGTTCCTGGCTTCGATCCTCGGTTCGGGTACTATTGGATTTTACTAACTTAAAATTCCTAGTAGGAGTTCCGGGTTTGGGTTTGTGCCCGGTGTATGGCAATAGGCTCATCACCTATTCGATCATGGGACGTATAACACAATAGGTGAACCCTGGGAGTGTACTACATGTTTCTTACTACCTCTTCGGGAAGATACAGGCGTAATGTCCCTAAGTTCAAGTTCTTTATTATCTGAAATCGTTACTATGTGATTTCATGTAGTATTCAAGAGTTGATTAAAGCAACCAATTTAGTTCAGTTAGTTACCTACTTATTACACTGTTGTATACCTATATGTAGCCCCGTTTAGGCTGTATTTGACTTCATCTTAAGAAATGTAAAAGTTTTTTTTTAATCGATGACATTTATCAACTTGTAGCAAGGTAGGATTTTTTATAATCGTCAGTTTCCTTTTGAGAACTGGCGTAATTACACCTGGAACTTATTTGTTACGAAATAGATGATGTTGTACTATATTTGGCATTTTAAGACCCGGTTCGTACGATGTATGTACTGGTTAGTACTTTACTGTTGATAATTGACATTACAAAACATACACACACAGACAGTTCAATGAAGCAATTATGAATCTCATTAAATCAGTTTAAGATAATTGTATTCCAAATTAGTTTCAACATCTTTGATGTATTTATAATACAAAAGATAAATAAACATGGGCTATGGAATATTACAATCGTAAAAGATAATCAATTGCAGGATTCAAGGAGGCGAGGCTTATTGGCGATTGTAAGATCGAAACATTGTACAGTCTCGTATATTTGAAATTTCTTGAATGAATATTATGCAATGCAGTTTTATAGCCCGCGACATAGTACTCTTTAGGAGATTATAAAATTTGTTTAAGGAATACTGATTGGCGTTTTAATAACTGGGCTCCAACGATTTTCATGAAATTTAGTATGCAGGAGGTTTCAGGGGTTTTCATAAATCGATTTAGCTACGTTTCATTTTTAGAAAATGCGTTTTATCCGTGTTTTCAGCCAATGAAAAACTGCTACAATATCATTAGATTACGAAGGTAAATTTCGCGACCATCTACAAGGCTATAATAGCTCAGGTGGGAAATCGGGCAGTCCCGAAACCAGAAGATCCCGGTTCGAGTCCAGATGTCTCCCGTCTGATTATTTTTTCCATTTTCTTCAAGTTACTTCTTTTGTGAGAAAAACTATTATTGGGAACCCTTTATCAACACATCTAATCCGTATCAAAAAAAAGGAAAAATAAAAAAAAAAAATCGAGCGATGCTCGGTTATCCGGGTACTAAAGTATAATTCTTGACGATCATTTTTTGTCTCTTCGCACAAATAGACAAACCTCCTTTATTATGTTATTGCATATTATTATTACATTTATTATAATTATTGTATTTCTAAGCTATAAACTTTTATTAACGTGAAGACCTCAGATTGAAATATATTTTTGTAAAACTATTTCATTCATTTTTAGCGTTCCATGATGCAATCTCCGACATAGCGGCGGTACAACTGACCTCTCCAGTGCAAATGCAGACTTTGAACTTCACTGAGGTTACCAGCGGCGAGAAGGCCATGATGAACCACCTGCTTTGGCTGGCGTTAGAAAAGCTTCCACTTATGGGGTATGCGTACGTCTTGGACAAATGGCGCTGGGATGTTTTTGCTAATAGCACTATGAAAAATTGGAACGAATACTGGTGGGAACTTAGGTAAGCTATATTTACGACAAAGTATAAAATGTTATTTAAGGTCTTCTAGAAATTTACTTCTTAATAACCGCCCTTTTTTGGATCTCTAATTTTCTAAAATTAATCCTTTAAAAGCCTTACCCTTTAGACCGTTATTTAATAAGAAAATAGTTTCCGAGGACATTTGCCTTTTGGCACTTTTGTCGCCAAAAAATGTTTTTCTCTAGGTTATTGTGTCATTAGTGATAAATTTTCTAGGACTCCACGTTTATGTCTCTGATCTTCTAAAGCTAGTCCTTCAGAACTCATGATCTCTTTTTGTTACCTAATATTTTAGTTTTGAATGACTGTAATCGTCTAGTTCTGTATTTTATTCAGTCCCTAAGCCTGCATTACTGAATACATTTATATCAGGCGATCACTATATTTATGCTGTTTATTATACATTCGACAAGTCCAATGGTCCAGAGGTTAGTGAACCCGATTGCAGTGCCGGAGGCTACAGGTTTGATTCCTAACCTGAACAAATAAGTTTGTGTAATACTGTATTTGCATTAAAATACATCTCGGATATTTTTTAAGTTGGACTGTAATGAGCTCTCGTTCTCTGCTGGCCGAGAATTCAAAAGTTTTTTGTTGTTCAGAATGTCTATAAATTGATTTGCTTCATTTAGTCAGTAATTTTAGTCTGCATACAAAAGCTGTCTTTAAAGACTGAATGTGTTTTTGCAGACAAATTTAATGCTTGCTTAAACAAACCAACAATTCATGCTAGGGTTTTTTACAATGCAACTGTAGTTTGATCTATATAAGTAAAGTGTTTAGTAAATATGTTAGAACCAGCATTCTAGAATATATTTCAGTGATAATCTGCAAATATATAGTTAGTAACATTATTGTTATGTGATTTTTTGTATACTGAGTCTCTTACTTCAGGATGCGAATCAGCGACCCAACATTGGGAACAGTGTTCCATGTAAAATAATAATGACGGTTAACATAGTTAAATTTGACAGTAAGCTGTTCTTGTGATTTTGGTAACTACACTACGCGATCTTTCTTTATCTTTACCTATTATTTGACATACTTTTTATTTAAATGTTCTGAATAATCTTGTTCTTCCAATCAGTCTCCTTCTCACGACCGAAGGTCATGTCCATTCGGATTCACATATTTCACTATGAATCTTGTTACTAGGTTACAAAATAAAAAATTATTCGATTTTTAGCTAAATCATCTTAACCAGTTAAAAAATTTCGTTTCTAAATATCTGACGGTTCATTCAATTGACTGGCTTTAACATATAAGTCTTGTGCAGTAGGTAACGTATACACAAAATATTGTTATTCAAATAATTTATTATTTTATTATTAACCCTTTTATTCCATGAACACCTTAGCGGACCAAAAAATCATTTTTTGAGACTAATTAAGACGACGCGTTTATTATTTTCGAAAACAACCTTGTGTTTATTATATTTGCATTCTTAACAACTGAAGTGTTCTCTTTAACAGCCACTTCAATTCGTCCTATTGCTCGCATACTACAATTTAATCAAAGGTTTCTCAAATATCAAGGTGCAATTATCTAGACGTTAGATAAATAATGTGAACGTCTAGCTGGGATGTTGCAATTCTTAACATGTTTGTTGTACGATGTATTCTATGTTACGATGTTAGCGACGTTTCGATGTCCTCGTTTGGTTTGACCTTAAAGTCTGTTTAATGTGAGTTTGCTATAGCTTTTTTGGGTTTTACATTTGGTACCTCAGAACGTGTTATGATGTAACACTTACCATTGTTTAAATTGTATTGAAATACTGCTCTGCCACTAGTTATCACATAGATCGTTTTTTTTCCTTTTATTGGGTAATTGTAATGTTAAATAGAGATTATTGCAGTCTATCTGTTTGAATACTATTATTATTAATATTTGTTTATGAATGAGTGAAATTTAATGGTGCTGGTATTTGAAAAAAAAAATTAATGGTTGTTGGTTGTTATTGTAGCTTAAAAAATATAGAACAGAATCTTAAATAGCTCAAGGCGGAATTAAAAAACTGTGTATAAGCTACCTTTGCTTACAAGTCTTGACATTATGAAATATAAAAGATATCGATATAACTAGCCATTAAAACATTTTCGCAAATGCTAACGGTCAAAACCATGGCAGTTGCATTTAGTACCGGTTACATAAGTAAATAAACCTTTGAAGCCAGTAAAAAACCCCTATGAAAGTTCTATGGAAACACCCTGACTCAGGAGACAATGAACTTCATCTAGAAAGAGTTTGAGATGCCATAACAAGTTCTATTATCACCCTAGACTTAAAATTTCTGAGATTATTAAAGTCAGTAGCCGCATATGTCCATAAAATTTATTATTTGCACGGAAAAATGAAATAATAAGCAGTTATGGGGGAAATAGATGGATTTCAGCGAAGTATTGTAATGTTTAGCGGATAAAGACTTACTTTTATAGTTTTTTTTATAACAAAACATAAAAAACCATGAAAAGATGCTGTTGCGTTTTTTTGCGAATAAAAACTGATTTTCTGTAACACTATTTACCTAGTTTCTTAATTATTGTGAAAGGGAACCTTCAGGTTCGTGTAGAAATAGTTCTATTTAATGTTAAAGCGTTCCATTAATATATATGATTAGTTAGGTTTTTCGATAGACAACCTTCTGTTGAGA
Source organism: Protelbella ruficauda (assembly GCA_018245795.1). Taxonomy (NCBI): domain Eukaryota; kingdom Metazoa; phylum Arthropoda; class Insecta; order Lepidoptera; family Hesperiidae; genus Protelbella; species Protelbella ruficauda. The sequence continues at coordinate 4,058 of DWED01000039.1, read as the reverse complement.
TCTATTGCTTTACTGACCTCAGTAGTTAAATGATTTTCAGCGTTTTTAACATAAGTTCATTCGAGTATTGTTTCTCATATATAATAAAAATTCAACAAAACTTAAAAGATTACTAAGACGTCTGGTTACTGGAATATAACGTAACATTTTCATAAAAAATATATGAGGATTAGCATTAGAGGAATATGTTAGATATATTTTTAACTATATTCGTAACTTTAAAAAGTGATTTAGTGAACTAATGAGCCTTACCTGTAATGAGATGTATCTGCACATATTGTATATTTTTAGAACGAAAGAGACAGGGGTGTCACCGCCGGTCGCTCGGAACGAAAGCGACCTGTATCCGGCGGCGAAGTACCACGTCGCGTCTCACGTTCAATACATTACGTAAGTACACTTTGCAACCTTAACGTTAATAAACGTTACATAAAAAGAGTTAAGGAACAATCACGTACATTAATTATAATAATTAATTACATTTACATGTCATCTTTCCAGTTATTAAATTATATTCTCATTTCGTGTTTCCATAAATTAACATAATTTTGTATATAGTTGCCGTGAATTTATCTCCTGTGACAATTTCATATTTCGTCGTTAAGAAATTATGACAATAGAATTGTTATTTCTGGCTGTCGTAATTTACGTTTTGGTTTGATTCACATCGCTCATCATGTTTCATCTCTCATGTTTTAACCTTAGGGGTTGTGGGTTCGTTTCCCACCCACTATAAATATTTGTTTAATGAGCACTAGTATTTGTTCTGTCTCTGGGTGGAAAAAACATATCTATATAAGTATATATTTATATGCATATATGTAGTTTATTAGCCGTCTGGTTACCATAACACGAGCTCTCTAGATACTTACTTTGAGATCCGATGGCCATGTATGGAAATGTCCCAAGATATTATAAAGAGGAACATACTATCGACAAAAATAATTTTCATCAAATTCGACCGGCAGATTCAGAGGTTAGCGCGAACAAACAAACGAGACCCTTTAAGCTTTATTATATTAACATAGATATAAATTGTATGTTATGTTACATTTGTTCCAGATATTTAATATCTCCTATTCTTGAGTTCCAAATTTTGCTGGCGCTCTGCAAGAAGATAAACCGCACAGGACCTCTAAGTCATTGTTCCATACGGGGAGAGAAGGAAGCGGGAAAATTGCTGAGGTATGAACTTCCTTCCCGTTCAATAAAACAGGATCAATGATTCTTCCGTGTTGCTGAATGAAATTTAAAAGTGGATGTGCAAGGTTAATTGAGTAAAACGACAAGTTTACATATTTGTATATATTATATTATTCATGCATATATATAATTATAAATGTTGACAAGGATTTCCTTATTTTTTTATTACTCTGATGTGTCATACGATTTTTTAAACTGGATAACGATGCGCAGCAAAATTTTAGAACTTTTTAATATTAATTCCAAAACGAAGTTTTGATGTTATTCAGTGAGATGTAACCGTTGAGTTTCTAAACAAATTTCATTGAAATAGACATGTCTGAATAAAACATTAGTGAAAGTAGATATGTGACATGCTAGCGAACTTAAGTTGTAGAGACCGCGTTGAACATATCTCATGTTATGTCATAAAACGAAACAATGTAATATGACAATGTAAGATGTATAATCGCATCTAAATTTATTACCTGTTATGAATAACTGAAAATAGTATTATAGGAGTATAAAAATTCATATTATCTGCTACATTATAATTCTTTTAAAAGAAGTTACGTCAAATAATCTCTATATACATCCAGTTGAGCGATGTTTAATTACTACGGTTAGAATTTGTAACCGACATATTTCTGAGATTCATTTTCAGAGTTCTTTTTATAATATAAAGTCGTTACAGTGTCTGTAGTCGGCTACAGCCGTTATAAATGCACCGTGCATTTTGTGTTCTGCTCATAATTATCTTCAAAATGATATATTTTTGTTCTAGAGATGGTATGGCCCTTGGAGCCAGCGAGGACTGGAGGACGGTACTTCAGACAATGACAGGCGAAACGGAATTGTCTACGAAAGGACTATTAGAATATTTTTCAGTGTTAAACGACTACTTATCGCTAGAAAACGCCAAGTTACAAAAACAGATCGATGACGATATGGACAAAAGTGCCCCCATCATAGTTGGAGTCATCGTTGTTGTACTGACTTTCCTCATGGTTTTGTTGTATTGTGTGAAAAAACGTAATGTCGCAAACAGAGTTCTCTCGGTTTGTGGTTTACAGCAAAACGGTTCGTTAGACATTGCTACAAACGAGATGTCACAAGGTAAAACGAATGAAACTATTGGCGTCAAAGAAGACAAAGTATGACTACGAGAACGGCGATAAAATCGAAAGAGGCTTACCTCATTTAACTATTTTAAAGTTGAAATTTTATGCAAAGGGATATTTTGTTACTATCCGAACATACAATTAAAAAGGGTGTTTAAATTATTAAAATTACATATTTAGATATATTAGTTAAATTATACATTGCTACAAATATATATTTATATAAAGTGTCTGAAGCTTCAGATTAAATGTTTAAAAAAATTAGCATTCTTATTTTTTCATATCATATGCTAATAAGTAATAAAATCATAGTAACAAGAATTCCAAGTGTTTTAAAAAAAATTTCTCATGGTATGAGTATTCTGTAGTAACGAAACCATATTTCAATATAATATGGTATTGGAAGAATATTAACTGTTAATTTCATACAATTTAGTTCAATCACTGACAATATCGCGCACATGACGCAACATCGCTGACATACGCATGGGCGTATCGCACTATACTGCTTGGTTCGAACTTGCCGTTTGTTACGACGCGTTGCGTTAATTATATTTACGAACGTTAACTAAGCTTTTGCAGTTTTAAGGACACATTTTATTGACTGTGTCAATTAAATACACTCCATATAGCTAGCATCCAAGAGCCAGACTGTAAACCTAGTGTAGAAGCTAAAAGTAAACTATTTCTTCAAATAATTATTTCGTCACTTTAACCTACCAGAACTGTTGTGCAAATACATATTTATTTTATTCAATGTTTGTTTTCATGCTGTGTGCTATTCTTGAATGTCGTTCTCATTTTATTTACCGATTAAACGTTATACGCTTGACAATAGTTTTATTTTTATTACAAGTCCGTGATATACTAACATGTAAATAAATGCATCGTGAGTGAATCCCTATAACTTGAATTGCGTTTTAAAATGTCAAAGGACATTCAGTATAAGAAATAGGATATAAACTTGATTTATTACTGTATCCAATTATAGAGATCGTGTAACGTAGAGTATTATCCATTCTCTACAGCTTTGAATTTAGTATAAATGTAATAACTCCTTGAGATAATAGAAGAATAGTTAAACTTGTAATTAATTTAATTTCAATACTTTCTTCACAAATAAACATAATGTTCTAATTATAGTGTTATGTTTCCATAAACGAGATAGAAGGTCTAAAACGTGGTAAAGAGTTAATTGCTGCTCGAGCGTTAAAAATTTACAGGAGTTTATCAAAGAAAGTTAGTCCAACTGGGTAAATACTTTGATGATATCAAAAATTGCGTGTTCATGTTTTGTATCTAATGATTGTGATGCACACCATATATCTTTTATATTTTATTTGGGTATTGGGGCCTTAAGACTAAAGACTCGGCGCGTCAGCCTAGTGAAAGCTGTTATCTCCAAAAAAACCGTAACTTTGTCCTTTTTACATTAGCATCTAAGTGGTATTAACTAATAGTTAAATATTTATATTGGTAGTGTATTCAATATTATCCCACAAATTTTACATTATCCGACACAAACACAATTTGCAGCGTAACATTCAATAGTGCGCGTTGCGAAAGCCCGAACTACCGCAAATTGACGCGTACATGGAAGTGATGATCAATGGAAATAGTAGTGTTATATTGTGTCAGTAATTAAAATAATCATCACATCAATCTCTGCCGTTTCACTGGACATAGGCGTTTCCACGGATGTGCCACAACACTCAATCCTCCGCAGATTTCATCCAGCCACTTCCATCTGTCTTA
>DWED01000038.1:0-17480 GCA_018245795.1 Protelbella ruficauda | reverse complement strand
GATGTACCTGGAAATGCAGGAATGAAAGACCAAGTAGCTCTGCTCAGATGGGTGAGAGACAACATTGCCAGTTTCGGAGGTAGCCCTGAGGATGTCACTATCGCAGGATACAGCGCTGGTTCCTCCTCTGTGGATTTGCTTCAGTTATCTAAAATGACTAAAGGTTTATTTAATAAAGTTATACCTGAGAGTGGAGCTAATACGGCAGCATTCAGCGTACAAGTTGATCCCATTGATACAGCAAAGAAATATGCAAAAAAATTAAATTTTACTGATTCTGACGACATATATGCTTTAGAAGAGTTTTACAAGACGGCATCACATGAGCTACTGACATCCGTTAATGTGATGGAGGAAGTTGATGGTACATTCATGCTCACGCCATGTGTTGAACGTGACACAGGAGGTGAAAGATTTCTTGAAGATAATCCAGTTAATATTCTCAAACGAGGCAATTACCTCAAACGTCCCATGTTGTACGGATTTGCTAATATGGAAGGACTTTTGCGCATTAATCTATTTGAGTCATGGAAAGATGCGATGAACGCTAGGTTCCCGGACTATTTGCCCGTAGATCTAGAATTCAAAAGTGAAGACGAAAAATTGAAAGTAGCGAGTAAAATTAAAGAGTTCTATTTCGGAGAAAAACCGATTAATAGAGATAATATTTTAGGTTACATAGACTTCTTTTCAGATTCTTTCTTTACATATCCAACGCTTAGGTCTGTAAGACTCCAAGTGGAAGCTGGTAATAACCAGATATACCTTTATGAATACGCGTTTACCGATGATGATAACCCAATAATTCCATATACTAATGTTCGTGGCGCAGAACATTGCGCTCAAACCCTGGCCGTACATGATGGAGTAAACTTTACTCACACAGATGAGTCCATTATTTCAAACGACTTCAAAAATATGAAACGCACTATTAGAGAAATATGGATGAATTTTGTTACGACTGGGTAATTATAATATTACAATCCTTATAGTAGTATAATAAATAATCAATAAATAAGAACACAACTGAGACACTGTTAGTTAAGTACTGATTTTTGTACATAGACAATGTTAGAGGCCCGCCAGAAGCATTTGTCATTAATATGTCTAAGCATATGTTGTTATTATATTAGCTAATATCAAAATTACTTTCGTCGATAAATTTTAATCCGAGACTAATCAATTTCAGCAAACCAGTTCCTGAAGGATCGTCACTTCCCGCCTGGCCTTCGACGGGCGCTAATGCATCTCCTTACATGCGGCTCGACAAAGTTCTGGAGCTGCAATATGCTCCTATGTTGGAGAAACGCGTGCGTTTTTGGGACGACATCTACAGCAAGCACTACCGCTACCCCGTGCCGCCCGGTGGAGCAGCTGCAGCTCACTCTCAGCCCAACTTCCAACATACCGAATTTTAAATAACATATTTGATGTACTTAATATTTTAACATTTTATTAATACGATTATTATATTACATTTTTTTTAAATAATACATTTGCGGGAAAACAATGTCACTGTTATTATGACACCGTATTATTGTAAATACTTGATAATTTGTGAACCATACCAAGCGTTTTCCAAATAAATGAATTATTTTCCGATAGTTTTTATAATATCTATAGAGAACTGTAACAGTGACCAGTGTTCACGGATAGATTATATATCAACTATCAAAGATAAAGCGTAGATTAGTAAACGGTTCGGACAATTTACAATTTTGCGACAATTGACAATCTCGCGTAGTTTAAAGTCTCGGCCTTCATAGCCATACTGTGAAATAATTCAAATAATGTTTTATATATCTTTTTAATTGTTAAATGTCACTCGTTTTGCTTCTGTTTTTTCTATTACATAACAATAAAATAATTATTGATGTTCATAAAATAGTTACAGAAACAGAAGAATCAAGTTTATGTTGCTTAAAATAACCTTTATAATAAAGAACTGGGGTCGTGGGTGCAATGAATATACTTGTTTTTATTAAACAATACCAAATGTGTTTCTTGGAAAACTTCACACATGGACATATCATCCCAAATTAAACACAACCTATGCCGTATCATATATGATATATTTGTTACATGTACATTTCTAATTACTTACATTTGTGGATAATTTCACACCCACACGCCGAACAAACATTCGCGTTCATGCTAACACTTGAATACTGAACAAACCTAATATCATATTATGATGGACATTCTTTTGCTATACCTACATCTAATCCATGCCAACTACGTAGACTACAGGTACATAGTGTTTTATTTTTTTTTATACTGTTTACTTTTGATAACAGAAAACTTTTTTATTCTGGCCAATACTATTCAAGTATTGGCCGGAATAAAAAGGTTTTCTTTTAAAGCAATTTAAAGCTTTTAAAGTAGTGTAAAGTGTATATAATATGCGCGTTTGCATACATCAAACCATTTAAATGTTTTTAATGCCTTTAAATGTCCAACATCCCATAATATTAACATGCACTTTTATATACGGGTAACAAATGCCCGTTTGGGTATTTCAGCGCTCGTTTCCATATTGATCGTATGTCTACGTTAAAATATTTTAGATTCTCTTTTCTAAATAATGATTAGTGGTAACTAATCTACAATATATGTACATAGCTATCTGCAGAGGCTACGAACGTCCGCGGCCGTCACGTAAACGTCTTCGATTGTACGATACCGCTACCTATCCCATATATAGCCATATTATATTTTACGTCACTTGTGGAATATCACAGACACATTACAATACAATATACTTTATGGCACACTAAAAGAAGTAGAAAAAAAATTAAGACTATTTAAAAAAGTTAGTGAGAGCTCATAAAGCTTAACACTTGTAGTGCGAGTTTTATATCTAAGGCTATTATAGTAAGAACAGTATCCAGACATACATATTTTGCAAGTCCCACATATGTACCGATGACCTGTGTTATTACTTTAACAACACGAATATAAAATAAGCCAATAAAAAGGTTAATGATGTCGACAAGATTTTTAAGTAGTCACAAAGCCATACTTCAGTACTCAACCCCTCTGTCATATTTAATTCTAGGCATACGTATAGATAATTCTTAACACAGATGTTTTATGGTAAAGATTTCACGTAAAAATGAGACAAAGCATACTCCCATGGTTTGGATATGTACAAAGAATGAGAGATGAAGTAATAACGAATAATAATAGACAATACAATAACGAATATACAATGTGAGTGTTAATAGTACATTACAGCGAGTACCTTGATTTACAATACCTCACTTCCAAAAAAGACATTACATTTTGTATCACCAATTAATAATATGAATTACGAGTGTAAAGGATGTACCATGAACAAAGTATTGACGAACATCACGATGAAACACTTTGTTAATACTTATTGTAAGTACAACTACAACAAATATTTTCAAAATCTGATTTCACGTTCACTATGGGAACCTTAACCATTAGTACAAGATTATAGAAAGAGTTCGCAAATGCTTGTAAAATTCAAAGTTTTAAAAGTTTCTGGGTGACCTAATTTTAAAAGTACGAAAAAATATCGTAAGCCTGTTTCTTTATTGTTCCAGGCTCCATTACCTCCACCTGTATGGCCAGATACATTTGAAGCTGTCGACAAAGGAGTGGTGTGTCCTCAATATGACTACAACGGCTTAGTTTTCGGTAGAAATAAAGAAGCGAAAGAAGATTGCCTCATTGCGAATATCTATGTTCCTAAAACAGATGAGAAAGATTTACCCGTATTAGTTTATGTCCACGGAGGAGGTTATCTCATGGGATACGCTGAATTTATGACAACTAAAAACTTGGTAATGACAAAAAAAGCTATAATTGTTAACTTCAATTACCGGCTTGGCGTTCATGGGTTCCTCTGCTTAGGTACCAATGACATACCTGGAAATGCAGGAATGAAAGACCAAGTAGCACTGCTCAAATGGGTGAGAGACAACATTGCCAGTTTCGGAGGTAACCTTGACGACGTCACCATCGCAGGATACAGCGCTGGTTCCTCTTCTGTGGATTTGCTACAGTTGTCTAAAATGGCAAATAATTTATTTAATAAAGTTATACCTGAGAGTGGGGCTAACACAGCAGGATTAAGCATACAAGTCGACCCAATTGGTTCAGCAAAAAAATATGCAAAGAAATTGAATTTTACTGACGTTGACGATATTTATGCTTTGGATAATTTTTTTAAGACTATCTCAAACGATATACTAACATCTGTTAACGTGATAAACGAAATTTACGGAACCATCACGCTCACACCATGTGTTGAACGTGACACGGGAGTTGAAAGATTTCTCGAAGATAATCCAGTTAATATTCTCAAAAGCGGGAATTACGTCAAACGTCCCATGTTATATGGATTTGCTAATATGGAAGGAATTTTAGCACTTAATTTTTTTGAGTCTTGGAAGGACGCGATGAACACTAGGTTTTCGGACTATTTGCCGATTGATTTACAATTCGGAAGCAAAGAAGAAAAAGAGGAAATAGCGGCAAAAATTAAAAAGTTTTACTTCGGAGAAAAACCTATTAGTGGAGTCAATATTTTAGGTTACATAGATTTCTTTTCAGATATTTTCTTTGCATATCCAACGCTTAGGTCTGTACGTCTCCAAGTGGAAGCTGGTAATGACCAGATATATCTTTATGAATACGCGTTTACCGATGATAATAACCCAATAATTCCATATACTAATGTTCGTGGCGCAGAACACTGCGCTCAAACCCTGGCCGTACATGATGGAGTAAACTTTACTCACACAGATGAGTCCATTGTTTCAGACGACTTAAAAAATATGAAACGAACTGTAAGAGAAATGTGGATGAACTTTGTTACGACCGGGTAATATATTTTATAATAGTAAAAGTAACAGGTGACTAGATATAAATAGTAAAGATCGAGCTCAGTGGCGTACTATTAGAAGGCCTGTGTCCAGCATTGGATAGAAACGAACTTACGCTGATGAGCAAAGTAAAGAATTAATAAACAAGCAGACAACCAAGAAAGTGTTAGTTATGTGGTGATCCCAAAACTTTGCCGGTCCTATGTCAAAGCAATTCGAAAATAAAGTTGTTATTTTTAAACTAATAACCAAATTACTTCTGTAAATAAATGTTAAAAAGAGCTTAATGATTTCAGCAAACCAGTTCCTGAAGGATCGTCACTTCCCGCCTGGCCTTCGACGGGCGCTAATGCGTCTCCTCACATGCGGCTGGGCAAAGTTCTGGAGCTGAAATATGCTTCTATGTTGGAGAAACGCGTGCGTTTTTGGGAAGAAATCTATAGCAAGCACTACCGTTACCCTGTACCGCCCGGTGGATCAACTGCAGCTGACTCTCAGCCCAACCTACAACATACCGAATTTTAAATAATATATTTATGAAAATATACTACACACGAGATTTAGGTTTTTTATACTAAAACAAATCTTCGTAATAAATCAGAGGTTTAATACTGTGCTGTAATACAGAAACAATTCCCGTTTGTAGCTTTTTAAATAGATTTGAATTCTAATCCCACACTATACCACCGGCGCAACAGTCAGGTTCACCGACCACTGCACTAACGGGCCAATCTAATTTATTACACACATCCGTGGATATACATAAAAGACATTGTCATGCTTCAGTATGGACTTACCACAAATTCCATCACCCAGGGTTGACTGAGAGAGAAGGGCATTAGGTATTAAGCACTCCCTAGAATCTTTAGCTTAATATGTTACAGACGAATGAATAGATAAATAACACACACATCGAATGCCAGGATAGTAGAAAGCAAATAACAAAGCCCAGTGGTGATATAAGCCGATCAGTAAACCAATGACCGCGAAAGCCACCCTATAACTCGAAGAAGTTAACTAGACACCTCGCTGTGATGACGTAATAGTGAGGTACGCGGAGCCTAAGGCGAGAGCGGCAGACAATTAGTAGACAGAATCATGTGGCGAGAGGGAATGCCATTCTTCCCAAATGCTAAGTTAATTTCTCCATACATACATATCTTCACGTCAGGTCCCTTACGGGGAAGGCAGAAAACACAGAGTGCTCGTTTAATTTGTACGTATTATAATGTATCGCCTATATCGACTCTCGAGTGGGTAGCAAGGGATATTTCATATTTACCCCAAACAGGGATGAATGAACGATGTTATGTTCAATATTTGCCTCCCTTTTGTTAAGCCCGTATATATTGAACGTCATATATTGGTATATATTGGCGTTAATAAATGATGATGATGTAATTACTATTATTATAATTATCTTATCACACCAGGTCCTTTACGGGGTAAGCAGAGAGTAGAAAAAACTACTTAACTTTTTTTTTTTTTAAAAACTTCAATTAATGCTATATGTATGTCTATTTTTTTTTCTCGGCCTATACCTCGCATGATATCTGGCGTGACCAAGTAATAATAATGGTACTCGTTTAGAAATATTGCAAAAAGGAACTTGGGCGACTAATAAAAGGATTTTTACTGATAACAGAATCAATTAATTATTCAACTTGTAGTTGTTGTCGTTTTCTAACAAATGACACTACCGACCCTCAACTAAATTGTCAATACTCAACCACAGTTGGCTTACAAGGTTAGTTGCCTGCATTTCACAACTTCTATATCCTCATCATCATCAGCCTACTCCCGTCCACTGCTGGACATAGGCCTCTCCGATAGCACGCCACTGAGCTCGATCTTCAGCTCTTCGCATCCAACCACTGTCAGCTACTTGAGTATGTATATCGTCAGTCCACCAGCTGGAGAGCGTCCTACGCTACGTTTGCTAGAGCGTGATATTTACTCCAGGATACGTCTCTAACGGTATAGCAACAGTATTTAATTACTTCGTCTTATTAGCACTCCGTCTCCGAAAGGTTGTAATGTTACCTAGCTGGAGGATAAATATATGGTATTAGATACATTTTCCAAACATAAAGCACGTATTTTATATCTATTACTTTGTGCAACTAAGCCGGCCACTTAGCTCGTAATACCTCGCGCTAAGTGGCGCCGATGTTCTCATATTAAAGCGTGCATATTTATGAAGTCTTTTACAAATATTACTGAAGGATGTTCGGCATATTATATTTAGGCCGCACTATAAACTTTTGTGTACACACGATAATGTAAGATAATTACATTTTCACGCCAGGTCCCATACGGCGTAGGCAGAAAGCAGCAAGTTCTAAATATCTTATCCTCACAGACAACATGATTAATCTACATTCAGTATTCTTTTCATACAACATATCCCACAGAGAAAGAATATCACAAAAACTTTTTTTTTTACTATTCTTGCAATGTTCGAGTATTTATGAAAATAGATGACATTTAAAGGTTGGAAATAGAAAACTGAAGTATGGTAATGGCGTCGAATTTGCCTACTGCAAATGGGGCAATAAAGCTCGACCCAAGGCTTCCTTATTTGCCCAAAGCTCCGCAGCCGAGCGCTCGGCGCACGTACTTTCTAAATGAAATAGCTAATTCACAGTTTATTCAGAGTCTGTGTACCGAGATCCGTGTAGCATTTGTCCACTTATTATTTTTAATAATGTACTATAAAAACAAAGTGTTTAATTTCACAACGCTAGGTATTATTTCTTATATGTTTAATTAAACGATAATTTATAATTAATAATTATAATAGATCAGAGTAACTCAAAATCATAACCTGTACGCCTCAGAGTTCTCGATAATGTTTTTACAGCGTATGTAATTTGCCAGCCTACTGGTCACCGAAAGATTGTGACCTTAAATATTTTCATTCTGAGAGGAGGCCCATTTCTAATAATGGAGTGATAAAATGGTTGATGATGATTATAAGTGATTAAAAGTTGTACTCAATGTTGTCACGTGTTTTATACACACCGTTGTGGCAAACCTACACAGTCTATTCTGTTTTGTAACATAATCCTTTTTCCTAATAAAGGTGTTCGCTTCTCCATATACTTGATTAAGTTATGTAGCGACCTCACTCACATATGTTTTTCGGGATCGCCCGACTAATTTCAGATCGATCCTAGTTCCTATATCATGAGCTCCCATTGATCGCAATAAAATCTTTTAACAGAACTAGTGGGACGATTATCACGAAAATACATACATATATTGAGCCAACAATTAATAAATCATGCCCTCTCGATTTCAATTCTATTTAATATAAACATACACACACATTAAGAAACACGCACACACACAAATAGCGATAACATATATGCACACACATATACTTAAATCTAGAGATATTTTTCCATACGTGTGTCGCAAATACTTGTTTGCTAGTTCACAAACAGTAGTCATAACGTCTTGACCCATTAACGACATCCTATTTGTACAAATGGGTGGTTCTCACATTTAAAAAACCTTTGTTTATGGAAATTTAAGTCATAATAGTCCTGCCTTCGTAGTTAATGGACTATTCACACTCTACGACTGAAAAGGGCAAGCGATTTGGTTTACGAAAGTACTGGGTTAATAGAACCATGAACTACACTATAAACATTAAATATGTATAGAAAGCCGTTTATGCATCAAAAACATAAAATGACACTAAGTATTGACTGACGTCATTTCATCATCATCATCATCAGCCTACTCCTCTATCATGACGTCATTTATGAATTTATATCTGCAGGTCACTTTGGGGAGGTCTTTGTCCAACAGTGGGCTAAGACAAACTAACGATAAAGATGATCATTTACTGTAATTATTTCTTCGATAAAAAATATGTAAAAACTTAGTATTCAATTTCTGACTGAATTGCAAAGTCTGATCACCAAGATTCATCATTCCCGCTTATAAAACTAACTCAATTTCGAAGAGAAAAAATCTTTGAAGTAATGATGTATATTAAATCAGTTTATAAATTCTACCCACATTATACACATAATAAATGTCTGCTCGCATTCTAATCAAAATAATTCACCCTTATGAAATCAGTCTGTTGTAAATAATGGAATAATTGAAAATTTTAAACCAATTGACAATCTCGACATCTCCCACGGGACCCTTGAGTGCATTTGTTTCATATTTAATAGGGAGTTGTCGGGCTTAATGCGTTATTTCCTGAGGGATGTAGACGGTGTTCCCTGCCGCAGATTATAATTAATTGATGGGAATGCGCAGATTACACATACATATACCTATATAAGAACACAGAATTAATGCAATAATTTAAAAAATAAATAGTCAGAATAACAGTAACATTACTCCATTAGAGATTTTCTAAAATCGATATAAAAAAACTACCTCTACGTGAGTATGTCTGCCAACCCGCACTTGGCCAGCGTGTTAGACTATGGTGTGGAATATTAGACAAGGATTGGGAAAAAAAGTTCTTCAATATAACCGGGACTCGTTTAAAGTAATTTAATTTACATTACTCTGCTGTTATACGAGGGGTGATCAAAAAGTAAAGATAATCGGATGTTTCTAGTACGCATAAAATAAAAATGAATTTTTTTTTTTGCTTGCTTATATACTCAAGTATATTCCGAATATACTACAAGTATATTCCGCTGAACCACTTCCCTGTTTTAAATAAGTTGACACTGACTGTGTTTATATAAGTATGTTAAGTATCGAATAGGGTATTGGAGAACGGTAGATGTTCGTGTCTGATACCGCTAAGCGGCGACGTGGTACTGAATTCACAACGAGACAGGGAACCAATATCGTTTAGTTAGCCACAACAAATCCTATAAAACATTATAGAATATTATTCAGGTGTTTCTAAATCAAGCAGAATATCAAAATATGGAGACAATCTTAGAATAGCGTGGAAATATGATTTTTCATGTTGATGTCACAATGAGGCAGCAATTCAGTATCGCGCAGATAGACACAATAAATCCTTTAAAAGGTAATAGGACAGTACTAAGGTGTTACTAAATTGAGCAACGTCAAGACATTAAGACAATCTTAGGACAGTGTTGAAAATTAATTTTTCTTTATAATGTTTTTACATTATTTATCATGGCTTTGTCACAAACATAACATGATTACATCATCACGCCGCGTCTATTGGAGGGTAGTAGCGAGGTCATATCTTTATCATTACTGTCCTGGCACGGTTCATCAACATTTATCACTTTCTACACGCACGCCTGTTTCGGAGACATACTCTCCAATTAGCCAGTACCTCATTTATTTGATCAAGTTAGTTTTAACCAATATAACTGTAGTTTTATTCTCTACATACCAACTAAGGGCTCTTACCTCGATTGTTTTCACAAGTACTAATTCTGTATGTTTAAAAAAAAATTAAAAATAGTCTTATTGTTCGTAGCACAGTCAACACGAAAAATTTCAACTCGAGCTACCCTATTAAGAATTACAATACAAAGTAGCATACAAATGCAAAAAAGAAATAATGAGAGCTTATTAAGTCACTATTAGGCCAAGGTTTGCACTTGGAACGAGAGGGTGGCGCGACCGACTGTGCCGCGGGGCCGAATGCATTGTGTCGGCGGAAAGTGGAAAACTAAAATAATCCTCAATGCCATTTCGTTAATGGTTTTATTGCACTTCAATTAAAATTACACAGCTAAAGATGAATCATAAACACGGCACACGCCTTAATTTACATATTCATTTACATACGTTACATTACATACATTCATTTACATTTACATTTACATACATTCATTTACATATTTACGCCAGTTCCGTTACGGAGTAGGCAGAGAGCAGCGAGTGCAAATTGCAATCTTGCCAATATCCTTATTGTCTCAATGTATGGCGATCATTACATACGCGTATCATATTGAAAAAACTTTATAAATTTGAATGAGCTTATATTTCCGTTTTAGAGCTATTCAAAACCGGAAATGAGTCCTGAATAGCGATAATTTTTTTTATTCATACCATACGATTAAAAGACACGTCACAAATACATTTTTATATGATAAATGTGCCATTATGACCACTTCAGCATTTTTGACACTTTTACATACGTTACTTTTATTTTTATTACTTTAAGATAAATACGAACTATTCGAGACAAGTGTAAATACGCACTGTCTAGACCAGCATGCTACATTCTAAACCACATTTCACTTACAATCAGTTCAGATTGTAGTCAAAAGCGAGATAATGACCATTAAAAAAACATCTTTTATGTACATGAATTTATATATTGTTCCAGAATATACAACGAAAAATATATCAAACACAAAAGAGGAAAAAGTGTTTTCATTTTAGTGAGTTAATACAGAAATTCGTGTTTCAGCTTTGTAAAACGTTTCCACTACAGCAAGCATTGTTAAAATATGTTTGTGGCAATAGTGCACGAAACATAGCCTCTGCTAATTTATTTATATATTTCAGTAAATGAAAATCAATAGAATATTCTAGTTGTAACATTATAAAGAATCTGGATTAGGAATTTTGATTGTGTTCGCTTCAAAACAGGTGCCTGGAATAACGCTTGAGAGAACGTAAGTTACGTGCGAAAGAATAGTATTTCTGACTAACAAATTTAAACATATATTGTGTTAAAGTAAATAAACTTTATAAATTAAAAAAAAAGTACCATCGTTTTCCTTTAACATATTAAAAAAAAAAAAACAAAGATTAAAATCAAAATTCCAAGCTAATCAATCATCACTTCAACTATTAGACGTTTGTTTAAATTTGACAGTTGTATTTGTGTAGAAGAATGTAATCCTCAAATATTTGAATAAAACTTCAGGACCAAGCGAATAGCCAATAAACGTGAATAAGTGCTACGCTAGCACAGAAAATGGAACCAACGGTACGACAAGGCACCTCCCTAACCTCTTGTATTCAGCACATACAAATGTACTAGAATAAATATTTATTTCAGCGGTTGAATACTCGAATTTGCTACTACCTCGGATACATCGCTTCTCTAGGGTTGTCAAAAATGTATTCTAAAAATGTTCGCTCATAGGGACAAAGCCGCTAGAGAAGTAAAGAGAGTTCAAAGCAAACTACCTTTTTCTCCTGACTGTGATATTCGATTTTTATATAAATCTACCTTCCAAATGTCTACAACCGTAGGAACTTGGCTTGGACATAGTTATTATTCAGATTACTATAGTTGTTTATTTAAATAGATACATAATTTCGAAATCATATTCAACGATGCTGTAAGCTCAAATGTATTAACCCAACAATTTACAGCACAAATTTCCTAAAAACAAGTTAATATTATGAAGTCCACAAGCTTTTGCCCGCGGCTTCGCTCGCGTGGAATTTGGTCCGTAACATAAACTTTCGTGTCAGATCATTTTGAAATAATATTTTTTTTTAAATAATAATTGAATTTTTTAACTAAAGTTACTCGTACATCCAAAATTTTAGATGTCTTACTTTAAAACTGACGGTTTCCATACAATCCCTAATTTTATTGTCATTTTTTGTCATTCTGTCTCTAGCCCTTTTAAATTCATGCACCAAAATATTGTGATCGTGAAGTACTTGATATTTTAATTCACACAATATCTTTATAAATTGTAGCCTATGTGTTATTCTGATGTATAAGCAATATTATTGTAAAGTTTCATTAAAATCCATTCAGTAGTTTTTACCTGAAAGAGTAACAAACATCCATCCGTATAAACTTTCGCGTTTATAATATTAGTATAGATGTGCTCGAAACAGTGTATGCTAGAGACACTATTTTAATACAGCAAATATAATTGGCTTAACAAGACAGACTTATTTGATATGACGTAATATGATTGAATCAAGACCTAAACACCTGAACTCAATTAGTATGCTATTGAGTGAACTGTTTTGAAATCTGGTACACGATAGTCAGAATTTTATTACCAAAAAAAAAATTGCGTTATTTTCAATTAATCACATTGTTCGAATTTACGAACGAACGTATAAATAGAAATATAAACAAAATAGAATAGAAAGAAAAGACAGTAGTTCAATGATTAGTTTCTACAGATAATTTATTTTAAAGATAAACATATGATATTTTTGGATGTTAAAGATGCCATTTTATGTACTTAATAAAACAGTATAATAGTGTTGGAGCCTGAATTGCAGCCTCTTACTCAACGGTCTGAACTCTCACTAACTAGTTCCACCTTAACATTAAATAGATATGACTAACTATAGTAAAGGAAAACATTGTGAAACAACCTACACACTTAAGAATTCTTTATAATGTTCGCTACGGGGGGTGAAATATGCCAAGCCGCGCTAGGCCAGTGTGCACAGAATGAAAAAAGAAGAAAGAGAGAAAATAATACAATACAATACAATTATTCTTTATTGTACACCAAGGAAAAGATAAAGAAAATGAGACAGTACAAATTTTAGCAGGCACACAAAAGTTGATCTTATCGCTAACAACCGATCTCTAAACTTTATTCGCTTAATAATTATAATAATGCAAGCTGTACATATTTATGTACAGCTTACAATAAAAAGCTACAAAATAACATTTTACAAAATAATGTAGAATGAGAAAGAATACAATAAGAAATCTAAAGTACTACAAAACAAATATGAAATATTAGTCCAAGAGAGTACTGTGCTGCAGAAAGCTGCGAATGGAAAACTCGCTCAGCATGAGCTCCGGAGACCTGAGGGTGTTGAGGCAGCCTGTATTCCCATACCATAATCTTCATTCTTGTTACTCTGAGAGTTGAATAACACGGCTAGATGGTGAATGACACGGATGTATTCATGTATGTTAATTGCCATAATTTAATTTTCAAATAATAATGGTAATAAGTTAGTATTCAAAATATGAAGGAGTCGTAACCCTAGTTTGCACAGTAGTATCTATCGGATTTGGATTGTTGCTTGTTTATGCAAAATAAGAATCCAGTGAGCAATGTGTGTCAGGCCATGAACTCTTCGTTTCGAAACCATCCGAATTTGTTTTATTTTATTTTTCGTTTTTTACGTTAGATTTTTCTTACTTATTGATCGATATTTATAACCTACCGGATTATTCTAACTTAGACTTTCTAGTAAACATTTCTGGTACTGGCTCGGAGTCTGGATCTTATACAACAAAAGTAATAAACGTAAGTATACTAAACCAGTCGTATTTCTACAGCCCGTTAAAAAATTAATATTAGTCCCAGCAGCGAAGTGAATATGTCAAATGCCTACATAATAGAAGGAAAATATAAAATGTCTGAGCTCAATCGTCTAATCGTCCTAATAAGACTACAGTCCAATTCCTATAAGAAAATGATTGTAGGCGTTCAAAAGCGAGAGTATCCACTTGTCACTGCTGTCCGTTCGATTGCTATTCTCTTGACGATAAAAGCAATAGATACCACCAAAAACATTTAACGAGTATGTATGTCGTTATTTGTTTATCGTCCTCATTGTCATCATCATCGGCCTTTTCCAGTCCTCAGCTGGAAACAGGCTTCGCTTGAGGAGTTCGTGCACATATGAGCATTTATTTGTTCAATCATTATTTATTATTCTTTTTGACAAACGGAAACGACGCAAACAGTGCGAAAACGAACCGAAGTTTCTCATTCTCGTGAATTTGCTGTTGTTATAAACTACATAATGAATATTTGGTGGAGGGCACGCTGGGGGACGTAGATATTGTTAGAACTTGTAATGACACAGTAAAATACAGGATTACAGTTCGAAATGAGCACAGCAATGAGCATTTTTGAGTGCAAAATGCTAATTTCCGTTGTAACTCGAGGTCGTGCCACTTGGTTAAAATTACCACTAAGATTATTTGGTTTTTGGCTATAGTTCACATGAAGTCGCACCTATTTACAACAATTAGTTTTTTTTTCTATTTGTATAATGCTCGTTTCAACGTCAAGCGTCAGTTTTATATAAGATCACGTCTATATTTGGTCGAAGGGTTAGGCAAAGGAGTGTAGTGCCTATTTCCCGTTTCATCCTATTACATGGAAAATACAACCTCCCATATTATATTATACGTCCCATGTAATAGGGAGTAAGCTTATTGCACTTAATCGGGACAAATCCAGATTCCGTGGATTTCAAGTTGGAAATCTTAATAATACTTTGCCAGACCCGGGGCTCGAACCCAGGACCTCTCGATAAGCAGTCGCGCTTGCAACTCGACCAACGAGGCAGTTAATTTAATATAAGTTATACGTATAACAAATTGTTATTGCAACATTTATTTTGGCGAAACAATAAATCACGTGAAAACGTGATAACGGAGGTTCTCCCGCGCCGAGGAGCTTAGGAGTTAATTATTGCGAAACCTTTGCCAGTTAATTAACTTACAGACTTTATCTTGCCCTTTCAGTTGTGCTTGCCTACAAGGTTAAAGGGGATTCTAATAAAATTGTTTTCCTCTCGAATTGCTCCCGATTCATTAACAAAGAATCCATTATCCAGTTCCAGCCGGTTCGAAAATAACCAATGATTACCAATTTCAATGGGTATTCATTGGGAAATTTATGTGTGATGTGATTTTATTATGAGAAAGAATGACTGAGGTCGGAAGCCAAGGGAGGGTGTGATGGAACTCGTTAGGATAGGCCTATGAGTTGTAGATTGAGATAGACCGATGATGATGGTGATGATGAAATAAAACAATGTTACGTGTACGTCTTTTTATGTTTACACTTTTAAAAGTTAAAATCATCACTAATATACCAAACAATTTGTTTAATGTGGCTAGTTGCAATGATAATAGAGAGGACGTGATGATGATGGTATGTTACAAATGTAAAAATCTACAGAAATTGGCAGTTATTAGATTTCAGTGGACGTGGAGCCCATGAACATAACACTTTCGTACATTAGCTATCTTCATTTTTAAACGCATTTCAAGCAAGTTTGAAAGGAGAAAACACGCGACAGGACATAATATCTTCATTTATATTAAAGGAAAAAAATGTTATATGTCATCTTCAGCCATTCATGTCTTAACGTCTCATAAGATGTCTAGTCTTGTTCATAACTAGAGAAACTCTGTCTTTACAGATTAGTTATGCCCAGTCTTCGACAGTGAAGAATGTTCTATCAACGCCTCGTTGACTGTCTCATTGTTCGGATGGCTGCACGGGTGATTGCAGAGCAAAAGATCCTGAGTTCAATCCCCAGATCCGATATTTTTGACCATTTCTTACCTGAAATTCATAACAATAGTTCGAAGTCTAGATTTATGTCCGGTATATGGCAATAGACTTAACACCAATTCTATGACGGGAATTAATAACGAACTGGTTAAACGTGGAGGTGTACTTCACTTCTCTGCCTATCTCTTCAAGAAGATACAGCCGTGATGTTACGTTGTATCAACGCAGAATGTAACACGCTTGCACTTTGTTTTAATTTTAAACCGAATTGTAAATATTCCCTTCAAGACACTGATAGAAACGAAACAATGTAGAAATAATTATCGGAATATATTTCATTTCTTAAGTACAAAAAATATTAACTAATAATATAACTCTTAAGAAAGTAGTACCAAACAAACACATAAATATAAGAAACAGAACAAATCCTTTGTAAACCAACAATATGGCGAAAAAGTTTTGAGTAATTTTATCAACACAGTATCTAACGTCAATAGGTCGATAAAGAAAGTGTTATAAAGTAATAAAAGATTTGGATCACATTCAACAAACTGTTAAAAACTTGTTAAGGCCCAATTGTACATTTTACAAGATAGCAAAAGCTTTATTTGTTTATTTATGTACACAAACAAATTAAAAGTAAAAAAATGGAATGAGATTTGTACAAAGGCACTGCTTATACCTAAAGAAATCTCTTCAAGCAAACGGGTGACTGGATAAGGGATTATATATAAGTTACCTTTTCATTTATTTCCACAGATTGTTATCGTTCTTTCAGCCAATTGACGTCCAGCTGGAGATAAGCTTTCTCCAAATATAGCGATATTTCGATACATGGTTCACTTCATTTAATCCCTTAAAATAAATTGTGACATCAGAATGATAAAGCTTAAGGTAGCTATAGTTGAAGCTGAATGTGGTTTATACGATGTTGAGGCTAGCGATGGTGGTTCCGGAGGAGGAATTGGACTTCTGTAATGTTTCTTGTAGATTTCATCCCATAACCAATGTCGTTTCTCCAAGTTCCTTTCAAAATAATCCCGTAATTCTAATTTCAGATCTAAAACCATGTGTGGCACTGCATTTTCTCCTGTCGTTGGCCAAGCAGGAAATGGCGACCCTTTTGGAGACGGATTGCTGAAAAAAGATAGAGCAATAAGAGAAAAAGCTAGGGTGAGGTGAGTAATAAAAATGTGATATTACGTTGCAGTCTTCTTATATATCTATGTATATCTAAGTCTATTTTTACTATATTCATAATATGTAACAATTTTGACTGTCTCGTTGGTCGAGTGGTTGCAAGCACGACTGCCGATCGGGAAGTCCTTGGTTCAAATTCCGGGTCGGGTACTATTGGAATTTTCTAATTTAGAAATTCTAGTAGCGACTAGGAGTCTGGATCTGTGCCCGTTGTATGGCAATAGGCTCACCACCTATTCCA
>DWED01000037.1:0-17567 GCA_018245795.1 Protelbella ruficauda | reverse complement strand
AGGTCCGTCAACTGAATTTTATATATGCTTGTATAAACGATGAGAAATAATCTTTCACCTATGACTCTTTCAGCGCGTTAGGTTCTCGCCTGCTGAGATGGCCGAACAGTGATTCCAGAACAAAATAGTAATAATAATATATTAAGACAACTCACAGACCGACTATCGTATCTAGACAACTGACGGATGTAGGAATACCTATCTTTATTTCTAACTACATACATCAAGTTAATTAATTTACAGACACTGAACAGACAATCATTTAACACAGCTCTATCCAATCATTACAGTAATCGTATTTACGACCTCTGACTTAGCAGTCGGGATCAGTAACGCCATTGGACCGGTAGGCTAGTCTGTGACAATTTTTTAAGTAAATGGTTCTGGAAAGACCGCTTCCACCTATAAACATCTATAATCCGACCTTAAATAGTATTTACTATAGTGTTAGTTAGTCTTATTAGTATACCTAAGTAGCTTGTAAAATTATTGGTGTTCAACTAATGATAGAACTATTAAAATACGAACTGTGTTACTAGCTCGGTCAGCACGAATGTATGTACGTATGTATACGTTGGTATGAGCGCAGTTAGTAATATTAGGTACCTAATTCAACTCTTGAAGACTAAGATACACGTGGACCAACAACCACACCTTTCAAACCGAAACACGTATTGTTAAGTAACAATCGCTATATGGTAGAAATAAAAATAGTTGAGGTACTTCCCCGGGCAAACCGTACCTATACATGTTTTACCGCCTACAATAAATATTCAATTATAAAGTTTCAATTAAAGTGTTTCTACGAACACTGGAGTATTCTATTAAATACTCAAAGACAATGTATTTAGGAAACTTTAATGTATGACTTACAAAAAAAAAAATTTTTTTTTAAGTAATTAAACATTAATTTTGTGACATAATACATCGTTACAGAATAATTTTCTATACGATTTCTTAAATGTTATTTCTCCTTTTATAATTGAGCAATCAAAATGAATGTAGAGTCGCTCAAGGTTTTTATGTACGGAACTTCCATAACTAAAAGATCTTTTTATTCTACATTATTATACAGTGTAGATGACTAAACTGTATACAGACTATTGCCCAATAAAAGAGGTAATCTGATAAATTGTGGGTATTTCTAAAATTAAAATAAGACAATAATAATATAACACTTATTGCAATAAAATTTAATTATATTTTATTATAATATATTTAAATATAACTAATTTTTTGAGGTTTGTGCTTGAAGTTCTTGCTTGCCTGTTATGAACTGTATTTGACAATACTTTTGTTATGTTAAATGATTTCAATGTTGAGTCAAAAGTAAGTTCAATGAAGATCCTCAAATCTGATGTGATCGTTTCTATTACTTCCGCTCTCACTTATTTCAGGCTCTAAGGAATAGTTCCTGCTTCGGTGCTTTCAAATTTAAAAAGTGTATCAAAATTATTTTAGACATTAAACTTTTTAAATTAGCTCAACCAACGTATGCTTGAAACTTTCTTGTATTCTATTTTGTCACGTTCTATTTTAAATTACTTTTCTATTTTGTAAAAAGAGTACTTAGTATCGAAGATTACAATAAGACTACAGGTATGAAGCATTTTGCTATCTGATTAAATTATGTATCTACCTAAGTCATATGTTTCTTCGGAATAATGTAACTAATTTACTTTCTAATTTTATGAACTTCCACCAATCGCTGGGGAGACTACATATGTACATACATGTACTTAACTTAACACCACGGCTGTATTTCCCCGAACGACAGGCAGAGGAGTGTAATACTCCCAGATTTAACCAGTTATACAATTTTTAATCGAATATTATTATTTATTTTTATATTAAATATAAAATTGAATTTATAATAAATGTTCATTAATTCTACACACGTACTAACTGTGCACCATACTCGTACATTTACCTTTTAATGGCTATTTATCTTGATATTATAACGATAACATTTGCATTGCCGCTGGCGGTTTACTAAAGATCGTTGTAATAAATCTGACACTGTGTGCAAGGAATTATTGCATTCCACGCTACAGATGATAAACAAATCTAGATACGGCCCGGTGGCGCAGTGGTTAGGGTTCCAACGCAGCAATCGTGGGTTGAATAAATAGTCATTTTTCCATGCAACCGCACTCAGCACACAGATAAACCTGTAACAGTAACCTGTAACAAGTGGTTATCATAACTCGTAGTTACTGGCCCTTGTAGATAGATTAATCAATGTATTGACTCATTGGATCGATATAAAAAAAGGCGGGTAACAATAAAATAATTTAGCTGATTTTAAGTACAAATGTGGGTATGTTTAAATTAATATATAATAACAAATGGTTACAAAGTCATAACCAATGAGATTTAAAATGATTTTATTCTTTTAATCCCATAGCTGAAGTAGCTTAGCTGAATATTATTTGCTGAAAAATATTACGCTAATATTATTTATTAACTTTTTATTTATAACTTAAAATTCATAAAATATAACTCTTTCATTATTACAAGTAACAATAATATACTTTGAACAGTCACGCAATACTATTAAAATTAAAATAAAACAAGCGAAACTAAATTTAATGCCTCGTTAATTAAGTAATCATTAATTAACTTAATAGCTTATTAATATGAATATTACTATTACTACGAATTAATGGAATTTTAATCTAACTTCACTAATTAATAGTTACAACTTCAAGTATTAACGCATGATCAACATTGACATGCAAAGAACGGATCGCTGACAGCTCATTCAATCCATCACGCAGCTTTAGGACGTTTCAACTTATATTTTATTTGACGGGCCGAAAACAGTAACGCGTAAAAACCTGGGCTCGGCGGCAATAAATAACAGGTGAGGCGAAATAAATTTCCCCCGAGTTGTATCAATATTTATGGCCGCAATAAACACAGGCAAGCTTTTGTGAAACGCCGCGCGTTGTAAATAATTTCACTGCGAGCCATTCGCCTTGTAACACTTGTTCGCTCGGCCACGAAATGTACGGTGTGACAGGCGGTCACGACATGACGGCGCAACAGATCTGTCACCGGCTTTATGCAATAAAGCTGTAGTGGACGTTGCTTAACGTTCAGCAAATTAAATGTATGTATTTGGGATAATTAATTCATTGCTTTGTGATCACGATTTCAGAATTTGTATTTTATATACAAATTTGAAATGTCATTACACGGTCATTACAATAAGTGTTACCCCGTATCACCGTCTGTACAAGCCATTTCTCACACTGATCTTAACTAAACGCAAAATGTAATTTGTTTCAACAAATTATATATTAACTATTCAAAACCCAACTTCATATTCATGGCTAATGGAATTAAAAATAATCCTATTAATTCAATTGTTAATTATAAGATAAATAATGTTTATTAGCCAGACGTTAATTACCAAGCTCATTAAAATCATATTGTAGAGATTAATTGAACATTAAAAATTACGAATTATATACTTAAACGTATGAAATTTTATTTTTCTTAGTACAGTAATATAAATATATATCATTAATTTTTGTTTTAAGTATTTTAAAAGACCGCTACCGCTTATAAAGTCGCTTAGTTTATGAGCCCGCTGTTTCTTTAGCCCGTCTCTTAAGTCGGCGCTCTCAAAAGGTGACGAGACAATACTTAATGACGTATAATGAGTGAGAATTGTAGCATTTGTTGCCCATAAATTGCAGGCCTTTACAATAATAGGGAATACTCTACAATTGCTTTACCCGCTCTACATTTTCGTAGAGAAGGGTGGCGCTATGACCGCTAAATTGTTTACTACACAGTCCATTGTTTAATCGTTCACGCTAACTTGTTTTACTTTGAATTTTGCCGAAACAATATATTCATCCGTATATTGTTCGGTCTCCATATTTTTCTTTTAACTTTTCCGGTTATTCATTCGGGTTAGCCTTGGAAATAGCGCAGTGTTAAATAACACTAGAACACCACAATGTTTTAAACAATTGTTAGTGACGTTGTTAAAATTTTGCAAAATTATATTTTCTGCATTGTTTTGAGTGTCAGCTTCATTTTGCTTTTTGCCTTTTTTGCGTACTGAAAAGCAATGATCTGAAATTTGCATCACATCTACGAGTATAAATCCTTAAAAACACCCTTAAAAATCTACGTATTAGTTTTTCTGCCTACGTACAGACTTCAGTCTTTACAGTTTTTGTTCACAACAGATGTAATGTTTACTTTATAACGAATATCTTACTTAACCATTGTAAAAGCAATAAAATGAAGATTTCGTCATGTTTACTTTTGTCAAAAGTTACGTCCGGTTACTCTATTGGTTAATTATAATTTAACGTAAATACTCGTGTATAAAAACAATGCTTATAATGCATTGTACGTGGTTAAGAGCTTGTTACCAATGGAAGGTAAGAGATCCTTGATAAAATCTGTGCTAAAATTTATTTAGCACGATACAAACAAACCAATATAAATTTACAAGAAAATAGTGTAAGAAATCAAACTTTAAATTTGTAATAAATAAATATCACGAAATTAAAATCTAAGTACATATGTGTACGTACTTCCTGCCCATATATACCTAATTAATATTATAATCGCAGCACCAACCATCATATGCTAAATATTACAACATATAAACTGAGCTATCATAGTTATTAGAATAGTACCGTACAGTCCTATTAAAATCTCTTCAAACATGTAGGTATTTGTAGTATGCGTATTGTGCAGTTCAAATAAAAAGCAATTAAAAATTATTTCCATATTGCATCGTTAGATGGCGTTATTTACATTTCGTGCACCATTTAAGGACTTGTTACATTTCTGTTTCTACTGAATAGTAGACTGTGACTGCGACTGTCGCTTTTGAACATGTTTCCTAGCGTGCTCGGTCAGATTCTTTTTCATATAAATCTCCCAACAAAATAAGGTCATGGATAAAGTAAACGACTGTTACAGATCAGTTAATTATTTGTTTATATATTTCAATCGACGTCTATGCTGAAATATAAAAAAATAAACACTTCGGTTCTAGTGAATTCGAACCACTAATGATTCATACACTACGTATACATAAATTAGACAGCTGTACAAATAAATTATTCTTATAAATATAAAACGGTAGCGAGACCATAAAATACTTTAACATGTAAACAAAAAACTGTGGACACGATAAATAATCAAGTTAACACGTTCTGAGAAAAACACGAATACACATCAACTATACATTGACCCTTATTTCAATGACATAGGAGCGATAATAATCTCCACATATTACGAACTTGGTCCGCCGATGACGGCCGAAAACATAAATATTAGCTAGTAGACCTCTGGTACCCACATGTTAAGGTACACAAAAAGCGTAATATTATCTCAATTCTCGCAACCCTTTTAACTATTTTAAATATTTTTTATTATAGACAGGGATTGTTAAGGCGAATACTATTTTATTTATACTTTATGAACATATGTTTGATTACTTACTATAAATGCAAAATTTAAGATTTTTAAGTATTCATAAATGCATTCGTACAAGCCTTAACGTCGACTTTCAATTGTACTCTTTAATTATTGAAGGAAATTTTCCATATACAGTAATGCATAATGATATAAATAACTATGAATTTATAACTTTACACGTATATATATCATCATCTACATATGTATATCAGTTCGTCGTTACCGGTTGTCTGGTGGTCATAACGCAGTCTTTGCCTAATTGGAAACGAAATACCCGTTGCGAGTTGTTCCAGAGTATTATTATGATTCTATTGAAAGTTTATATGTCGTCAGTCAAAGATGCATTTTATATGCACCTTGAGATTTGGAGCTAAGGGACATCTAAACAAAATAAGGACATAACCACACAGTATTCAATATATGTACGTGCTGCCATTCGTAATATTATGAATGTTATAACATAAAAGTGAGAACACACCCTTAACTTAAAACTTTATTATTCGTAACCGTATCATATTCCGAAACGCATACGCACGATATAAATAAATGTTGGGCCATAAAGATAGCGATAAACAAAATTTAGTCCCGCTCCTTCCCCTTTTTTATTGGCAGGGGGCAATTCGAGACGATGTTTTCTGCCATTACTGTCCACAAAATTATACATTTATTACACTAAATATCCGCCATTTGCACACTTAACTCAATTGTATTAAGATTGAGTTTCGAACTGTGGGTAGTTTTGCAGCTGTAAATGATAAGTTGGTTCGTGTAATTTATATTCCAACGATGGTTTAGTGCAAGTTTCCGAAATTGTTAAAGACAGATAAAGGCGATATTTACATTGGGGCGTTTTATGTGAGGTCTGGAAGCATAGCAGACGTTATGGGCGCTAATCATAATTAATGGGGGTCTAATGTACCCCGTCTGTTGTTTTTGATGGTTGAAACGTGGTGGCGAATGCGAGTAAGATATGAACGGGGATTTATTAGCCTGGTTCGTTTTTTTGTCGCTTCAAAGATGTGTGGGAGTCTGACTTTTATTCATGGTCTGGTTTTAGGGTCTTAATAAGTAAATGCTCACTGGCCAATTTTCTCATTTGAAGCACAATCGAAAGGGCTAATGTGTAGTGCAATAGAATATGAAGTATAAAAGCGCTGATGAAAGGTCCCATCAATTAACCCTTTTTCTCTTCAACGTCTTACCTACCGTTTGGAAATTGATCACATCATTGCTACGAACGCTATGTTACATTAGGTTGTAGGTAGGCCTATTGATTCAGTTTTTAGTAATGCTACATGCTACGGTTGCGAGTGCTCGCCCGAGACAAATCTTTGATAACCAGAAGTATTTGTATCTTGGTATACATATTTAGTGTTTAAAGTACGCTATGATATAGGATACTTTAAACATAGACTTAAAAAGTTCCTTTAAGGCAAGCAACACATTGGTAAATCCTCTGATGTTGAAAATCGCTATAGGCGACGGTGACCACTTACCATCAGACGAGTCAGCCTCGCCTTTTAATAAAAAATAAACGTAACATCACGCCCGTAATCCCCGAAGGGGTAGGCAGTGGAGTGTAGTACGCTCCCACGTTTTACCAGTTACGTTTAGGTCCCATGGATTAGGTGGTGAGCCTATTGCCATACACCGGGCACAGACCCAGACTCCCAATCACTATTAGAAATTCTAAATGAGAAAAATCCAATAGTACCCGATCCGGGATTTAAACCCAGGACCTCGCGATCGGCAGTCGCGTTTGCAACCACTCGACCAACGAGGCAGTCAGAATAATAAAAAATAACCTTTAGAAATGTATACATGTACATTAATCAACCGTTTGGTCATACAGCACAGGGTCTGCCTAGTTTGTTATCAGACAATAAACTGAGTTTCCCTAACTATAATTATTATTAACCATTTATCAGATATATAAAAGATAATTGTCATAAATCCTGATTAACAGTATTACAAATCATTTTCGTCACAACATATTCCGGCGGGTGTGTTCGCAAAGCGATAATGCCAGTGCTAAAGATAAGAATAATCTTTAAAAGGGGGCCCTAAAGACGTTATCTATAAAAATAGACATGGCTTATAGTCAATATTATATTAAATTTATATGAGAATTATTGTTATCATGTATGAGGTCATGTCTAATGGTTTTATAGCTATTTTTATCATTGACTATCATATTCAGTGGTAATATTCTTATTGCCATTAAAGCCCCCTTTTTAAATAATAAAATAAATGAAATAACAAAATAATGAGCTGTACTAAAGTAGTGCAGTTTTTGAATTATTAAAGTATTTCTAATTGTACAATATAATATAATGATCTGTTTGAAGCTCCAGCGGCTGTTAAACGGCAGTGCTTCATTTTATTTTTATTTATTTATTTTATTTTTATGTGCTTATGGTGTAAGAGACGTGTACACAGAATTGCCAAGGACGCGTCATACAAAATGTTCTAAATAAATACTCGAGAGTGGAACAATACAAATATATTGAGAAACTTTATATTGGATCTCGAATGAAGTAAACTCTACAATGTGGTAATCAGACAGCTTTGACGACACATAGCTAATATATATTATATATATCCTATATAAATTTCATATTAATCCTGGGTAGGAATCAAACCGCACCTCTTTAGTCGAATTTACTGACCATGGACCATTTATAGGCCACAATTACCAATGATTTAGAGTGGTAATGTTCGTAATCCAAAATTTAAGGATGTATGTTCGTTTTAATACGGAAGAAGGCTATTAACTTTAATTACAAATAATAGACGTGTTCTTCACCAGCAACATTGTTATCAGTACAGCACACCCATAAATGCATGCGCGCTGAACAAATAATCGAAAGCCACGAACATCACAAATACGTTGATCACATAACACGGTGTAATTAAATTCTGTTATCTGAACAAAATAAACCAAATTTATTCAGTGACAGCCGTGTTTGCCGCTGAATAATATACAAATATTTTCTGTTTTGTGTTAACAGGTCGAAATTTATTGCTGTGTGAATCCATTTCCCTCGACAAGGCCGATTTCATAGCGCAACGCGTCGTTCGTTTCGCGTCGTCCATTGACGTTTTTATTGGTGTGAGTGATACGAGACTGAACAAAAAGCGCAATGTACGTTATATTAATAGGAGGTGTCGAGGAAATTGACAGTGTTGGATGTGAAATTAAAAAGACGCAAGACGGAGCATCTCTAGATAAGATGTCAGAAATGTTTTGGTAGAATGATATACGACGGATCAACATATCATCAAGGTCTGGCAAATAGTTCTCGTGCTGTCGGTGGTAAATACCGTTTCCCTGGCACACATCTTAGCCCAGATGATAAGCGGGCTTTCTTTATAGGGGACTAATCACGTTTTATTTATGTTTTATTAGCACTGTGGATTATCATTCAGATTGTTTTGAGTATTTTTCACACTACAATAAAAGATAACTTTGCGAATAAATTTACATACGTTTTAGTAAGCTCGGTACATACTCGTACATGTAGTGTTGACACAGTCAATACGGCAATAACGTTATTTTATTATTGAGGATTTGTACAATTGCAGTTCTAATTTTTTTATATGTTATACTATGTATCCATCGTTGAACAAAACGGTAACTTTATTTTTAAATATTACAATTTAGCTACCACCATGATGTTACTTGCGTGAAGTACGGACTATTTTACAAGGTTATTAAATGAATTTATTACCCAGATCTAGTTTCTAAATGCAGTGATACATGATGATATAAAATTTCACGTTTTTAAACCCAGTGGTTGCAGTCAGTCAGCCAATCAGTTTCTACGTATGTCTATATATATATATGTATAGAGAATGTGGGTTTTGTACCTAAATAGTAAAACTGAATAAATATCAGCCGAAAAAGACAACAGGAACAGATAGTTATAACATACGTACAAAATATCGTGAACAACCCAAATGTCACTGAAGCGTAGTCAGAACAAAACATCAGTACGAATAAACACATCTCGTTGGATTCCAGAAAATTCGAAGTGAAATTACCGTCGCCCAGTTCATCCGAAACAAAACAAGAGGGAGACGAGGCATAATAATTTGAATAAGTATCAAGTAGAGTCCCGAAGGTGACGTGACAAAAAGCGGGCTCAGCCAACCGTGTTTATGCGTTGTGATGGCGTAATTTGCCAGTAACAGTTGGCGAGGGCTGCGTAATGCGAACCGACGTCTTCACATACGCAAAAATGTTATTAAGTTTTTAAGGACACGTCGCATAACGCGGCGCCGAGACGTGACACGCGTGACGTTTTTCTTTATGTTGAATGTTTCGCTTCACCGCCAGTACAGACTTAGCATGTTCTATTCCACACTATTGAAGCTACCCGAGATATTATCTTTATAATAGTATTTAAAATGTACGATGAGACTAGAAATGAACTGAATAAATGATGAACTTAGTACCTTTATAGAGTTTTCTTCCGACAAAGGTGACTTTTCTATTTGCAAAATTTTTTCCATCGAACGCGTGCAGTCATTCTCTTGCCGTGCCGTTATGAGAACAGTCGTTTACATCTTGAATGCGAAACATAATTCGTCTAAGACGAGATTATATATTATATTGTTGTCTTTTCAAGAACCGCTTAGTCCGATTGGCTATTCCATCCACATGTTACTTTTCATGGAAACAGCGTAGTTAGGAATCGTATGGTTTTATTGCTCACACATCCTATCCCCTGTTCCGAGAAGGGACAAAAGGGTGCTAAGTGTGCTCGCAAACACAAAAATAATAACAAATCCCCGTGTATTTTGACAACATAATACTCGGTGGACGCAAAGGCTGTCATGTCACAGGCAATCGGTTTCGCTTCCCGCCACCCCTCGAACGAGGTTTCGCAAATAATTTATTAAAAACTTTTTTTGTCCACACCAGTTGCCCACCGCTACCGTTTGACGGGATCAGCGATTGAAGATTCTTCACAGATTATAATTGACAAGATCTTTGTTGGTTTTGACAATGGGATTTGGTTCAAATCAAGCCATTGTGTCGCTTGGATTAACAAGAGTGCCTCGGGGCTCGTTGTTCCACGGGTATATAATTCTCGAAACGAGTAATTGAATGAGCAGACGTTAGATCTCACAATGCGGTTCTTGTTAAACTTAATTCGGAATCCTTTCGACGCTTTGCGCAGATTAGGGGAATAATGAAGCTAAGCACTCGGTCTTTGGTATTTAATTTTAGCTGTCAGCTATTTCTGGAACTCCGTTCACAAACTAAGCTTTGGGTTTGCTAGTTTAGAAATTGGATAGACATGTTGGTTTCAATCTCGATTATCACGACGTAAGTCTAGATTTAACACGTCTAAGCCACGAGTACAATAGAATACACTAAAATACGATATCCCCATATGAAGTAAGAAACATCACGAAGCAAACATAAAACCGTCAGCAAATAATACGGTTGTTAGCAACCTGAATATTCAGATCGGCGCACTTACCGTATGCAAATTCTAATTTTATCACCATTCTAGTTCATGCGTTTCCCTTTGACATATTTATTACTGTTGCCTGTCAGCGATTTACAATTCACGAGTGGTTTGTTCCACTGAATTATGCTGACAGTGACAATGAAGTCAATCTGAGTACGCCCACCCAAGCAGAGGGACTTCGCTTCGTAGAAACAAAAGGCTCGTATCTATATTCGCGTGGTCGTTGCAGCGACGTTCCCGTATGCATACAAATAGGAGCTCCCGTGTGACATACAGAATGAATTGTGGTGATGAATGCAAGCGCAAAAACTTGGCAGCCACGCGTATGGGACACTGACGACCCGTTTCCGAAGGGACTGACAATATGCTTGCGAAATTCGAATTCGATTCAACAGAAATTGATGGAGGTGATAACGTTAGAATGATTTGTTATTGAATACGTGTAGACGATGTATTATTAATTGATGGAGTAGAGTATGGTTCAAAGAATAAAAGTGGTAAATACAAGCACAACACTACTGTAGAGAATGTTAATTTAAAACTATCTGTTAAATTAAACAAAATGCTCAATTTGATAACCTATTATGTCTGTGACTTTTATAATACTATATTCTCAGTTAATACTAAGAAATTCTTAAATTGACTATAGTAATTTCGAAACAAAAACTATTAACATGACGTAAAGTTTTCTCATGTAAATATATTTGCATTTATTATTTTACATCTAAATCCACACAATACTTACTTCTAAGCAAACATACCATTTCGGTTACATCAAACGTAAGACTTTCATTTGCCAAATTAACGCTCGCTGATTTTAGCGGAACTAATTAGCAGTTCCAAAGAGCTTCAGTCCAAATATAATAAACGGTGTCATTATTACATTCGTGTTCAAGAATTTCCACTCGGAAATAACTTTCGTCTTCCGACACGAGAGATTAGGGAAACGAAGGCATTAGATTTATTCACACTAATTACAGGTTTGTTGCCACACATGTTTATAGCTGTAGATAAAAATGCTCTTGGCGCAAACAATGGATTATGTGTGAATCGGTTGACGGGAACATACTGATAATAGTAATGAAGGTTAAAGCCTGAAATAAAAAGCTTTTATTATTGTTTTACTTCAAATGTTATGATGATATTGTAAATGTAAATAGAGCTCTATTTTAAAGCCCAATTAAAGCCGATTCTCCCGTTACCGTAGCGCCTTGTTATTTCATAAATATTAGCACTGAGAGAATATAAATGTACATAGCTATTAAAACAATTAAATATATAGTTAAATAAAAAATTAAATTTGAAAGTTTTGACGAAATTGTGAAAAATGGTAACTCATTGCCAAATTGTACCATTCTTTGCCCAAGCGCATTCACTGCACGTTCTAATACGTGTTTCACATCTACGTATGACGTTTTTGTTGGTTTGATCGATATGGATTTCCACAAAGCAACACCTGATTTGATATTCCGGTGGGTGGATTAGCTTACAATTTCGCTTTGACACCCGCTTGCAAATGCAGTGGACACATAGTTTGGAGAATTGAATTGTTTTTAGGATACTATACTGTGCTATCACATAGATCGTCTCAACAACGTGTTAACAACATGACCTATGTTAATAACAGAGAACGATTCATCGCCCACGTTTTATTAACATGATCTATGTTCATAACACTATACATATGTACAGCTATTTCCAAAATATTATTAACATAAGACATGTCAATAACACTTTAAGGATGAGACGCCCAGCGTTATTAACACATAAAATGGTGATATTTAAGGGTGTTATATTATGATAATAACTCCTGCACAAATTGTGAATTTCATGTATTGTTGAGAATACATTCTCCTTGCAATAAAGTTGTTTGTTGGAACTTAATGGAAACTGTTTTAAATTTGCAGACAAACCACAGTCTTCAGCCATGACTAAACACAGTGAGACGTAAATTAAATTAATTAAAATGAATAAAAAAATACATCAATATTAATCAATAGAAAATATGTCATAATACGACTATTATTTCGGAAACAACATAATATATGTTTAATAATAGTAACATTATATATAAAATAATATAACAAATCAATTGACCGTTATCTGGATATTTGATCTAAATTCAATAATTCTTGTTAACATAAACATTTGTAGCAAAATACCAAACAGTTTTTGTAATGGATTAAATAATGCGAACTATTTATAATAGAAACGATGGGAGTTGTCAGGACCGTTATATTATTCAATGCAATGTACGGATTGTCATCTTATATAAGTTTTATTGAATGTGCAGCTTTAATTATGTATTATTTAACTTTGGTTGGACTTACTGTAGGAAAAATATAAGTTTTTTTTGTGTTTTACATTAATAAAAATGTTCTTCCAGCGAATGGGTTTAGTTTCACTTTCGTTTTCGAAAGTTTGTTGGTTTAAAATTTTATTAAAATAAAATAATTGTATTTTATGTATTTCATAAAGCACTTTGCGCCATTTGTATTGAACATTGGAAGATTTAATTTCAGCACCTTAATGCCGATTTCCATATAGCAACGTTGGACACTTTCTGCCAGGCTCAAAGTTTATGAAAATGAGGATCACCTTTATAATCCTTCCGTAATGGATGATAATTTAAGATTTGTTACACCTAACAGTTGGCGACAGGTTCAAACGCTTTGATTTAAACTTAGTTCAACTTGTGGGTTCAGTATATCTGACATTACAGAACCTACCATCTCCTGTTCAATGGTTAACAAATATTTCTCTTGGAATTAAATTCAATTCAACAATTAGTAGACACCCCTAGTTACTCCCGTTCGTGTTATTAAAAGCTGTCATAGAAACCGGTATAGGTCACATGACTCAGATAACATATTTGTGTATCAACTAACCGTTGTCTCATCATGTCTCATCCATTAATTAGTGTTTTCGAAATGCTTTCACAAATTACATTCTTCAAAACTCATATCTAATTCCTGAACGTCTCTTAGCAACATTGTTTCGAAGATATCAACGACCATAAGTGATTATAAAATTTTCCAGAAAATTCCAATTACGCTTTTTCAATCGTATCAGGAACATTATGGTATACCAATTATAACGATTAATTGAAAATAGGAATAATTAATTAAATGTTGGTATGAAAGCAATGCATATGGTGTCTTTCTCATATGTAACATTGTTTCCTGGTAATGTAACCATTTCTTGGTATAAGAACTATAGTAAAAGTTAAAGTATGTCTGACTTTATTTGTATAGTTTCTCCATTATATTTAATAATAATACAGTTCGTGATTTTTTAACCTTTGTATCATTTTATGTTGTTGACCATTTTAAGAGATTCTTAAAACATCGTTAAAGTACCTTAGGAGATATAAGAAAATTTTCTATGCAGTCTTCCTGCGACCAGCTCATAGACAGACTCCTGGCATGTTACAGGCATATTATTACGTGAAAATTATAGACAACCAATGAAATAATCCAATAGAGACTTCCACAAATATATTATAAATTTTCATTATTAATTCACAATAAATAATATGAATCATATATAATAGTTTGGTTGATGAGGAAACCCGCGGCAAAAGTTAGTTAACGAACGTCGACGCTACTTGTTCTCAAGCCGTATATCATAAAACCGTCTGCGTTATGATAATTAATGCCTTTTGAAGACTCGAGAAAAAGCAGTTATTGTCTTCAAAGTCTATTCATTCTGTTTAAGGGCACACAAAGCTCGAGATAAATATCGTGGATCGGCGAACGGGCCAACGCGCACAGGCGGTTTTTGTGCTGATGATTTTGGGGGCTGTGACGCTTCTAAAATTACAAGTAGGGGCGAGGCTCTTGATGATTCGTGAGAACATCAGTGGATGATATAAGACACCGCGAATAAATTAAGTGGCCGAGAGCACAGTAATGTTCCATATTTAAAACAGGTACGAGATTCAGTACCGAAATTTACAACTACGGTTATTGAAAGGATTTAATGGAATTATGTTTTTTTTTTTGCAATGAAATATTTACGCTGAAAACTCTAAACGTTAACTTTTGTTAGCTATTTTTTTCGGTTTTCGCAAACACCATAAACCACACAAATGTTGATCATTTATGAACACAGAAAAAAACTTCCATAGCTATAGGTCAGTTATACAGACAAAAGTACTTGTCCCATTAAGACGGTTATAATAATCATGTTTAGAAAAGAATTTCACCCCGTGTACAAGAATCTTCAGCATCTGACGTTGAGGGACAGACGACGAGCGGCTGTCCTGACACACAGACATGCTAATGCCCTGCTTAACATATAATGACGAGCGTATCAACATACGACGCGTATCAACAAAGTGGATCCCAACATTTTGAAATTCGTGAAATTATACCAGCGGCTCGCCGTTTGATGACATTAATTGACGTTTGAAGAGTTTTTGAATTGGCCAAAAACGAACAAACATTTTTTACTTTGCTTTGTCAGATGTATCTTATAGTATATACTTTTGTCGCTATGTAGTGCTGTTGAATTGTAATTGAAACGATGGTCTGATAATTAGCTACAAGAAATAAAAGGAAACTGTCCAGATGACATATTTAATTCTCAATTCAGTTGCCTTGCTCTTGTTCTTGTCACCTTCAGCACATACTCGTCGGAGCACTGATATTAGCTGGCTATTACTTCATGGATCTTTAAGAGAGTGATTTGAAAGCGAATTCTCGGATCATAATTTCAACACAAAGTCGTTTTTCGTCGACAGGAGGGAATGTGTCACATAATATGCATAAGGGAGTTCCTGTGACGATTCAAATTCCACAAGATCTCAGGCTACATTATTTAATGTAGCATTAGTAAAAATATTACTTCAGTTATATTTCAACATTTCAGTCTACTAAGTACTAAATAACATTAAAACTACGAGAAAGCTTGTGAGAACTTAACTTTTAAATATTTTTTTAAATGCTCTCTAATTCCTAAAATCACCGTTACATTCCCATTCCCGAGATAAACGCAAGAAGATTTTTTTAATCCTTTGTCTTTTCCTTTTAAACCGTTAGGCTGAAGGTATCCCAAAAACGGCAGCCTTAACCTAAAAACGGGCATCTCATCGTCGATTTACATTCACATGCCACTGCAGTAACGTATTGACGTCTGTCAATCTGCTGACGAATGCAAATCCTGAATTTAAATCCTATCGAAGTACACTCGAGGAAATTGTAATTTTATTCTAAGGAGCTAAAGTTCTCTTTGCATTACTCTCCTGCTTAAGATTCGAATCCGTAACAATACTGTTGCAAACGAATTTATACCTTGTGATCAACAAATAAAGGCTTCATTTGGGTTATTAGTGACGAGTCGTCCGAGTATGTTAAAGAGAATAACGCTTTAGAAATATGTTTTGGAGTGTGTGGTTCTGAAGTTAAGGTTTAATTTTCAATGATTATGGTGGTAAGTAGAAATATGGTAAATAGACAGTGCGATTTATAGCAGAGTATAATTGTGTCCGTCTGCCTGTCTGTCCCAGATTGAAATGCAGCTTGAAGGCTGGATGTTTTGTATGGATGGACTGACAGTTATGTGCGTGCGTTTTATAGCGTTTTTAGTATTGTATTAAAAAGAAGACTGAACGATATAAAATTGTTAAAAAAACATTTGCTCACATAGTAATGGAACATACATTTCAATATTTTCCTTGATTTTGTTATGTATAAATGATTTTTTTATGAATTCTTCAATTAATTAATACTTATCACATTCATAAAAAATTACAGAAAAAAATAAATTCGTTTCAGTGTTCGTAATACATAATTTACTTATTTAAAATACGTTTAGGCCGTGCAATATTATTTTGATTTATGTTATTTTTAAATAGTAAAATTTACTAACATTAGCATGTTTATTATGCAATAATTTTTATGAAGACCTAACAAAGGGCATAACAGGCACCTGCATTAAAATTCAAATAGTTTTATTTCTTTTAAAGGTATCTATATACATATAGGCGCTTAATCATTGCCTACGATTTCTAGTATCCCTCAGAACATGGTAGGTCGAGAAAAACAAGCTGGCGAAACAAATACTGAAATAATTATGGTACAAATTCGTCATTGTCATCTACGAATATTTGCGATTTCTTAACTTAAATTTTCTAGTAGAAATTTCTAGTAATGACTCGGAAAATGAATCTGAGCCCAGTGTATCGCAATAGGCTCACCTATTTCTTGATGGGACGTAATCGTCACTGATAAAATGTGGGAGTCTAGTACACTCCTCTGCCTATCCTTCGAAGATTACAGATGTGATGTTACGTGTTACAATTTTTGGTTATAACTAACGGTTCATCAAAAGACTGTAAACACGTGATACAAATAAAGTAGTTCAAGGACAATCGAAAGACAAACATACATTATAACTAAAGCCAATAAATCCACCAATAAAGATACGAGAAAATATGTTTTGAGCAATAAAATTGTAAGTAACATTCCATTGCAATACATAAAAAAACATGTCGTCACGCCTGTAATTCCCAAAGGGGTAGGCAAAGGAGTGTAGACCGTTCCCACGTTTCACCCGTTAGATTTACGTTCCACAATGGAATAGGTGGTGAGCCTATTGCCGTACACCAGGCAGATA
Source organism: Protelbella ruficauda (assembly GCA_018245795.1). Classification (NCBI taxonomy): domain Eukaryota; kingdom Metazoa; phylum Arthropoda; class Insecta; order Lepidoptera; family Hesperiidae; genus Protelbella; species Protelbella ruficauda. Next base: position 9 of record DWED01000037.1, on the reverse strand, counting down.
TCCAGACTC
>DWED01000036.1:0-17593 GCA_018245795.1 Protelbella ruficauda | reverse complement strand
TTATGATTTTAATAACAAAGCCCGGTGGTTTGTATCGCAGCCTCCAACGCGGGATCTGTAGTTCAAATCCCTCGCACGATCGCTGGCTTTACAAAGTTATGCGTGTTTTATGTTTTAATATCAAAATATTACTAGCTATAAAAGCGAAGTAAAACTCCGTGCGAAAAATGCACACCTGAACGCTCTCTCTAATGTTGTCGACGGCGTATGCAGTGTGTAATATGCGCGTGACCAGAGCGGTATACCATGTCCTTCTGAGCAGAAACCTGTGTCAGATAGAAGAACAGTATCTAGGTTGATGGTACTCATGATCTATTACTATAAGACTCATAAAAAAAGATTCATAAAAAAGATTTTTTTTAAACTCTACCAAATTCCGCCTCCAAGCATACGGAAGCTGTTTTACAGGCATGTGGTAGACAAATAAATGATTTATTCATTGAGTGAAACACGTAAAGACCTCGTAAGTTCCAACACAGTTCTCAAAAACATTTAACACATTTATAACTGATCTTACGTAAACTGTCATTTCTATATGAAAACGAATAAATATTTTATAAGTGAATGAAAAACGTGATTTTAAACCTCACTAAGCCATTTTCAGTTTTTTTTAACGTTTGCAATAAAAAAACACTAAAATAACGTACTTTGAATTCCATCATAATAACACAATTAACACAATCACAGAAGCTGCAAAGAGAGACTGTAACCCAAAAGGTCAATTATTTAGATACTTGAAGAAATACCTTCCAAGAATTAAAAATATCAAAGACTCGCAGCCATCATCCGTCTCAACAACCCTTGGCCATTCTCGCTTTGTGTTCTCCACTTCAGTATTTCGTCAAGACAACATCGTTGGTTCTCAACACGGATATTTCTGACTGTCGTCATAAGCCTGCTCTTAATATTTCTTTGAAGAAATGTGCCTGAGCTACACAAAGATTCAAAACAAAAGACATTATTCATTAAGAGTTAGGTGATAAAACTCGTTTTACCAATATGTCTTTCGTAAAGAAGCAGATCTTGGATTATTTTTTTCTTAGATATAAAAAGATAACTATATTCATATTGGCATTTTTACATTTCTATAACACTTAATATCCAACAGATTTTACTAGCAGTTAAAAAAAATAACGTGAACATCGTTTAAAATAATAAAAATCAGTTCCTCTATAAGTTAATAAACTGCGGGGCTGGAGCCGTGTAATGCGCAGTAACTGTCGCTCGTTAAAAAGCTCAAATCTTCCTAGAAGCACGTATTTTCATTTAATTTTTGCATAAAATTATGCCTGAAGTATCCATGCAAGAGCTATACAGAAAATTTATTATTTCATAATAATTTTTTGTTCTGAAGTATCCTTCGCTTGAAAAATATAACTATAAGTGCTATTAATGATTTCATTTTATTTAGCCCATATGCCCAGCTTGGGGATTATGGGCATTAACCGCCTTTAGTTAGATTAATGTCCAGCAGCGAACTGAGACAGAGTCATAATATTAACTATATTAAATTGTTTCAGATTTTAAATGTAATTTTACATAATGCATATTTTACGAGCAATACTATTTACAGATATCTGTTTTTGTTTATATGAAACAAAAAATAAATCAGCACTTTGATTTAAATCCAGGGGAAGGAACAAACAAGAACGAAAGAAACTCAATTAGTTTTATTGCATATTTCTAGTCCACAAAATGCTAAAAAAGATATCTTCAAAATGTTTTAATTCATTGAAGTGAAATAAATTGTACATTATCACATCCTTTGGAAAACACTTTAAAAATCTAACTAGATTGTATAAATCGGTCTATCCCCGCGAAGAACAAGGAGATATAAACAAAGATTGTACATTGATTGGGTGCGACTCGCTCGCAGGAGCTTGTAACAGTTGGCAGAGCTTTGTCGCTCTCGTAATGAACACCCAACTCACTGCTTTGTTTAGAGAAATAGTCAATATTGTTGCCAACTAAGAATACAATTGAAAATTACTGAAACAATCATCGTTAAAAACAATGTTTTACATTGTTTAGAAATTATTGAAAAACTTAATATTTTCTTGTACATCATTTGATTTTTTGTGTGATACCTATAATAAAATTATAATAGGTTTCATGACCTATTCATCTATATAGGTATTCTAATTTGATTCGCCTATAAAATATATCTTGATAGTCATCACATTATTTACAAGAGGTGTATAACCCGTTTGTAATGCAAAATGGTTTTGTTATTTTAATTTATAGCTCAGTTAAATAATAAATGCCTAAAGCCTTTGCAAGCCACATTTTCCGCGGACCAATAATTACATATTCAAATTGACAGGTCATAGTAATTAAACAGTGGGCACAAGTAGAGCAATTATCCGACTTTTTGCGGACCTCTCGACTCTTTTATGTTCTCTTCAACGAACGAAGACATAGTTTTAATTGGAGTCGTTTCGAAGCACGCAAAGAGTCTTTTAATTAAAAATTTCAACTTTTGATATTTAAAAAAGAGTACGATGAATCGAAATCACCGCTATTACAGTCTACAATCTCCCCCAGAAATTCTTCCCTCGCGAATCGTCGGGATGGCTTATTCAGGATTTTTTTAATACTTCCGATACTCGACTCTAAATATGTACGCCACGGACAACGGTTATACACGTACGACAAAATATTACATAGGAATTAAATTTTAGCAAAAATTTCTTACTTTTTTTTGTAGCCTTTATTGCTGACCACAAATGTTACTAATAAAAATTTAACTTATATCTAACTCCTTTTTTCCTTCAGTTTTAGTGGTCAGCTTGTCTTGTGTATGTTGAACACTTTTCTTTTAGCATTAATAGGAAACGGATATATTTCTTACTAATGAACAATAAATATAATATATTGAAAAGACATGGTGTCAGTGTCTTATTTCATGTTTTTTGATACGTTGTCAGTCATCATTGATGTCTTGCATAATATTCGGTGAGCGAGTGAATTGCTTAAAATATTCTAAATATAGTCAGTAATTTTTAGCGGACTGTTGATATATTTTGAAATATGCCTTTTTTAAAAATTTTATCTATTCCCACTTTTTGATATGCGCTCAGGGGGCAACACCAACTGCACGTGGCTCCCAATAGAGTTAACGCGGGAACAAAACAAATTACAAGGAAGCTACATAAAAAAAGCAAAAGGTTACGTTCGAGAATATTAAATGATACGGAATTGAAATATGAAATATCAAGGAGACTAACGGAACGCAAAATAATGAAACCTACAACGGAATCACACATATCTCGCTGGGGAAATTACAGTTTTATCTAGTCTTATTCATACTTTCACGTCTCAAGGGCTTAAGATATTGTGATATTACAGTAAAAATTTAGCTTTGTAAATTATTTACGATTTTCCGGTGCGATTTCAACAAAAATTTCGAAAGACAATTGTATGAAGCTGATGCTTAGGCTTTGTAAAGGTCCGCTACAAAGGAATAATAATCAAAGTTGTTCTTTGAATATAAAATTCGCCCCGAAATCATCTCCGCTACTGTTATATAAAATATTTTGTGAACAAATTTCGGGCGATATTATTATGAAGTGTGTGTAGCTGCCCCGTATACACTGGTTCTAGTGTCGCCATTATCAATATTAAAGTTTGTTACTTCACGAACATGTGCCTAGTGGATAAGCGTCATCTTTGCTGTAAAATTTTTGAAATGCATTTTGTAGCTTATTTAATGTAATAATTATGTCGCATGTACAATATGTGCGAAAAAGCGATATTATTATTATTATATCATCACGCCCAATCCTTTATTGGGTGGACAGAAATCACACAGTGCCGTGCAGAATTCTTCCATATTCATCATTCTCTTGGTACATGCACACCAGTTTCCAAGAGTTTCGACTCCCCTATCAGCCAGCATCTGGCTTATTTGATCAACATAACGATAGATAACGAAGATAACGTAACGTAGCATTACGCTTGTCTTGTAATCTCCGAAGGGTTAGGCAGAGGAGTGTCCTACACTCCTCTGCCTACGCCTTCGGTGGTGAAACGTGGTGACCAGTGATAACGAAGGTAACGATATTATTTATAATAAATTTTTATTACCCACAAAATTCTAGTGCATAAATTCACTAAACAATAAAACTAATCCATTGATTAGATTCCAGGATATAAAGATTATTCCTTTATTTCATAATAGCTATTTATCGTAATAGTCATTCAGTGTCCGGGTTAATCAACGCGCAAACTGTCACGCAACTCGCTGGACATCACAATCTATAGATATCTGTTTGTAACCAACATGATCCAATACCTAATATTATATCTGAGCCCAATCACTAATCAGTCCTCGTTGCTGCCACGTCATTAGTTTGCAACCAGAGCGTCAGGATTAGTGTTGCTAGCAGCAATGGGTGATAGATATAGTTAGGCAAATGTAATTTAACTTTAAACAGGGATCAATTTCCTTTTTAATATATACAAATCAGATGACAAGAAATGTATCGAACAGAACAACTTCAACGTATTTATAACTAAAATAAATGAAGTAAATATACAGTGAAGACACCAAGTTTTAATGACAATTTGGACCATTATCTTTCTATTAGCCAATGAATAAAGATTGCAATCGGAACTACATAGTTTTGAAATCCAATTCCGTTATAGCGATCAACATCTAGCATTGTACAAATAATGATTGCAAAGTACGATGCTGAACACAATAGGAATAAATAATTAAATTATTCGCGGATGAACATAATAATGCGGCAGGCCGTTTAATTAAGTACGCCATATAAATACGCTTGAAACCGAAGAGTGCCTTAAAGCCGCTTTCATAATGCAATGACAAAGTGGGTTCCCCTCTTTTGAAGCCGTGAAATGGAGCTCATGAAATACGTTTTTCAAGGAGCTAAATGTAAATGTTTTGCCGAAGTTACCAGTGGCAGGTATAATTTAATTTCGTTTGGGGGGAGGGGAGTTGATTATAAATTTAATTTATGTGAGGGCTGACGTCGGGCCGGCTTGTTATTCTTGGAACGTGCAATTTATCGACTGCTCCCTAATACACAGCGCTGTCAATCCGCGCACAGCTGCGCGACAAAAGATCACGCCGAACATCGCATGTCAAATGTCTCGTCAGAAGTATTAAATGAAAGACCAGTCTAGTGTTCTCGGTTTTTAGATATTTGAACGTAAATAAAATGTATAAATCAAAGCTCTTCCTTCTGAAACTCATGTAAAGTAACTAATGTTCGTCACGTCGTGGTATAATTTTTGGCCTTAGCTTTACCCACTTGGAAAAAGCACCGACAATGTGAGAGTTAATTAAGGCTACATAGTATCAAAATTAATGTTACTAACAAACAAACATTCTGAAAATCTTAAGCCAGGTTCATACTGATTACTCAGGTTTATCACTGTGTACTACAAGACGAGTACTTAGATATGTTTGGATGCCCAATATGACATTATATTAAAACAGACAGGCACAGTTTCTAATTGAATTAAACTAAATAAATCCCTGAAAAGTTCAGTATTTCTAATATATAAAACCAATTCCTTTTTGAATACATTGTGACGTTTTCGCAGCGTCCTTCTATGTGTTCTAAATTATTCTCCTTCATAGACCTAACACATACTCGTTACTCGGTGCTCGTGTGTGGTGTAACAGTTGCCGCACGCTGATGAGCTGGTGACATGTTTATCCATTTACTGCTTACGTCCATACAAACTGGAGTGGTCGAGGTAAACACGTTGGAGGTTATATTACCATAATAAATTACAACCACTAGGAATATTCTCCAGTACCTTGAGAATCCGTATTCTCGTGAGGTAATATAAGTAGATCTGTATTGGTTTTATAATTCAAAAGCAAAAATAATCTATACAATATCCATAAGTAAAGAAAAATGGTCTGACGATATGAAGAAGACAGCGGGAAGCTGCTGGATTCGGAAGGCCCAGGACCGGAAGGGGTGGCGCCGATTAGGGGAGGCCTATGACCAACAGTGGACATCTAGAGGCTGACGATGATAACGATGATGAAAGAAAATATAACATTCTAATCTTAAACAATCACTCCAATTACAAATAGACTTAAATACCTAATTACTTTAAATACGTTAATCAATACACAATATTTTTATAGAACGTCAATATACATTAGTCAAAAGGTATTACTGTAGGGATATAAGACCAAATGATTTGGGAGCTCAAAGTTCCCTAAAACGTATTAACATAATGACATGCCATTATGACCCCGTAAGCTCTTGCCTGATTACAATCTTACTCGATTGATCGAAAGGATTCACTAATGCTCCCAATTTAGACCCATAAAAAGAAATGTATCTTTATAATCGTTAAATAAAGACTACACATTTGAGAAATAATTATAACACTAACAATGAGACTAAGTCCAAACACCTGTAAAAACACAGGGTACCTCAACCATGTAATCGGCTACTGAGAAATACTGAGACAAGACATGATTATACTAATTAGAGGAGAACTATCACCAGCGGTAGACTAAGACAAATTAATGACGCTGATGACTTTGATGAAGTTTATGATATTGATGATGATGATATTGAGAATGATGATATTGATGATGATGATATTGATGATGATGATATTGATGATGATGATATTGACGATGATGATATTGATGATGATGATAATGATGATGTTGATAAAAAAGACGATGAGGATGGTGGTGAATAACAAATATAAATATCGATAAATGCTCGATAACATTGTCATAGGACTTCAGTAATTAAAACATGCATAGTTTTATAAAAAATTCATAGAATCGAATTAATCAATTAATCAAAAGCACGTAACGAATTAGCTATAACATTATTTATTCAGTTATGAAGTCGTCGTTGAGTTATTAATATCCTAATAAAATCCATTCATTAATATAACAATAGAAAATTGGAAGTAATTTCCGCTTCCAAATCCGCTAAATCTATATTAACGGAGCACACCATACCATAACCTCATTTACTCCGCTGATTACAAATTGATTGATTGAAGGCGCCTCGCAGATGTTACTGGATCAGGCGTATCCTAGTGATAATATTACAGTTTTAGTCATGTTTAATTACTTATCATTATTTTATTCACAGAAACGAAACAATATATTATTTACTACGTAACACATTGCTTGAGAATATACGAAAAAGAAACGTAGACGGCGCTCTCTTTTAACGGTTGTTGATTTCATACCATGACATCTTATTATCTTTTTGTTATTAAACATAAGCATAATAATTAAAAAACGGGACATCACATGTATTATCCACGAAGGGCTAGGCAAAGAAGTGTAGTACACTCCAGAATTTTTCCATTTACGTTTACGTCTAATCATAGAATAAGTGGGAGCCTATTACCATGCATCGGACACCAATCCAAACTCCGAACCGCGACTAAAAATTTCTACCAAAGAGTCTATGTTTTTAAAATCTAATACTATCGAATTCGGGAATTGAACCCAGGACCTCTTAAGCTAGCAGTCGCGTATGCTTATTACCTTACCAACGAGCCAGCTTATTAAGTAGATTGAAATATTTGGTAGCCGATACTCTCTGGCTACGTTGTGAGGAAACTGATGTGCTGATAGTAGCAATAATTAGTATACTATCTTCGACTAAGTGCAAAATGAATCCATTGTACACATCTGAGCACGAGATTACGGCAACGCTGCCTTCTTTAGAAAGTAAGAGGAAAAAGGTACGTATAACGCTCATATTTGGTGAATGTAATGTCTTTCATCTTAAACAAACATATCCAACATTAAAATATTCACAAAGAATATTATCTTACCTATATCCAACAATTATAGACCATTTAAGATGAGGACGTAGATATCAGAAGAGGTATAATTAACTGGGCTGTAAGATGGTTATCTGCAAATGGTAGGATTACGAGAACAAAGGACAAATCAAAGTAAAGGGCGCCCTCGAAGTTCTTTTAACTCAAAAGTCTTTCAAGTCAGATTATATCCGCAATTTATCATGGTCTCATCGCTCAGCCGTCACGCGTACTTTGTTAATTGGGTTTAAAACTGGACAAAGTGAAAGCTAATGAAAAGGACTAGCCAATGATAACCATTCTACCGGTCTATCGAGGTTTTCTGTTTAAATATCTCTGTTATCGACAATTACTTATCAGCCAGTACAAAGATGGGCCTCGTTTTGGGTTTATAGCAAATACATTTATCTAATGAGATGTAGATGAAGAGATGTAGAATTCCAACTCAGTTATATATTTGCACGATGGTTACCCTTTTTCTTATATTACAAAAGTAATTACGTATGAAAACCAGTCCACCGTATATAACAGTACTTTATTAATACATACATATATAATTCTTATTATTCTATGTGTGAACTTGCAAACATAACTTCTACTATACGTACTATCTTAAGCAGAAACATTTATAACTCAGCCGCCTAAATAAATATAATTATCTTAAAAAATATTATTACTAATTTGCCTATTATAAAATCTCAACAAATTTGACTGAACAAAATCTTACAGAAACTGGCATTTTATTGCTATTTTACTCCGTCACATCGACGCAGTAACGTGATTGCAATCGAAATTTGACCTCCACTTGAAACTCAGTGCTATTGTTTCAGAATAATCTCTCACAAAAACATTGTTTCAACAATAGTACAAAAAAGAAAGAATAAATATTTTTGCAAAATAATTAGTATATGTGAAGGGGAAATGGAGGGCGATCGTGCAAATGGCCAATACCGAGTACATCGTCCATTCGTCTCCGCCCTCTCCCTGTTCCATGCTCTGACAACGCTCCATTCGATCGAATCCAATATTTCCACTGGCTCTGGTTTTCGGAATTGTTACCATATATTGCTTTTACTTTTTGCTTTATCAAGCGTTTCAACTTCGAAAACTTTGACATAACATTTTTTGTAACAGAAACGCACGACCAGAGCGAAACTCAAAAATAAAAAAATTAAATGAAAAAACCAATAGTGAAAAGCGTAAAAACGAAAAATAGTGGTTACCATTGCGTCCACTTATTGTAAAAATAGTGCGTGTATTGAAATTGTGCAAATAATACATGTAACATATTAAGATAGATTGATATGAGAAAGTTAATGTGGACAAAATATACATTGGGTACATTCGTAAATATAAGTGCCAAGGTGTAGTGCTTAATTAAAGAATCCGATGTCACTGTTTTACATACTTTCGAAGCATCGGTATCATGTGTTAGACTACTTCCAATTAACTGGCAGTGACAGCATAAATTTAAGAGCTGACGGACTCCGGCGTTCTTGTAAACGAAAATGCTAACTATTAAAGATATAACAAAGTTTGTTGTCATACAGCCAACTATATGGCCTGCATCTTGTTCCAATTTTAAATAAATTTCATAACATATAAGAAAATGCCTAAAATGTGTATTTTAATCAATTGCGATATTAATATAACACGGAAATATGAACACAAAACGTATGAAAATAGTTTGATTTCTTACACTTGGCGCCTTTACCTTACCTTCCTTACCTTTACCTTGTAGTGCTATTCAATATTATCGACGTCTTGGGTTCCATTCTCGCTTCGGGTACTATTGGATTTTTCTTACTTAAATCTTCTGTTAGATATTTTGCTAGTGACTTGGAGTCTGGATTTGTGTCTGGTGTATGGCAATAGGTTCACCAGAAATTCCATGTTGGAACGTAAACGTAATTGGTGATGGCCTGACGTTACGTTTTTTTATACATTATCACTTATTTGCCTGTTTATCATATAGTTTTATATTTAGCATAGAATATATTTTTAGATATACATACATACATCTTTGGAATTAGTGTACACAAAAAATGTTTTAATATTCTGTCAATAATAAGGTTGGACTACCAATGTATCCAATGTGAATAAAGTACCAAGCATTTAGCATAAATATTTATACTCCTTACGTTATATTGATAACTTGATCACTTAATATTATAGAAAAATTAAAAGCATGTAACCTATATAACGGACTATATATCACAAGAGTTCTTTCTTTAATGGTCTTCTGGAGTGGCCGAAATCCTTTGAAACTGCGCGGGCAATCCGGTGAGTGGCCGGCTTACCATAAATAACGTTTAGTAGCTGAGAGGTGTCCAAATAGCTTCACGCGATACCCCAAGCAAATGCGATTAGGTATTTATTTCTTAGTCATAGATCTTCAGGTGCATACTAACGGTTATCAATGTGAAATGCCATGTTGCAACCAAGCAACATATTTTAGAACATCTTGAAAAAGCGCGCATCTTTGCGTTCGATTAGAGTTAGCATGTGATGTAATATAATGCCAAAGAGGAATTGATCATACCAAAAAGGGGCGGCAACATAATAAACCCGGGGACCTCACCTTTCAATATAAAATTATTAATAAAGGTATCTTTGGACCATATACTGAATTCAAGCCAAATGAAGTAAAACTGGCGTTCTAAGTACAAAAAAAAGAGAAAAGTAATAAAATTTCATTGTGATGTTTGAACGAAAAATACATTGTTACCGTACGCTTATACATACATATATAATGTGAATGTAAATGAAAAGCCTGTTGGAAGAAAATATTCAGTATTTTTTAGATAATTAAAAATATTTTGGACATTTTACCACTACTTTAATGTCCCTTCAAATAAAATGATAGAGGTCTGCCGTAGTGCGCGCGTCACGGAAAAACTACTAGACCGATTTCCAACGAATATTTCTAGTTTTACTTGTCAGATAGAGTTATTATCGTTTAAAGGATTACTGCGAAGAATTTTTTTGCCAAAATTATCCAAATTTATTTTTATCTTCAATTTTTTTTATTTTTTCTTCGCTGTACGTAAAATATATATGGAAAATATCAAGCCGGAAGCCGTGAGTATCAGCTAGTTTTTAAATAAAGACACCCTACTCGTCATACACAAGTGCCTCGTACTCAGCATTAGTGGGGCAAATCAAGAAGAAACTGAGCGAGGATTAGCACAAACAAGTGCTTTAGCAAACTTTGTGCACCTGGATTCGTCCGTAAGAGACATAATTTTTATAAAATCGATGAGTTTAAAACAATATCGGAACAGAATGTTGACGCTCTGTGCATCTGATATTGTATATCAATAGAAAATTCGCTTTTACTCCTCTAAAAAACAAACACAAAATAGAAAATTATTTTAGATTAAAAAGGCAAACACTGCAAAATCATTGTAAACGGGTATCTATTAAAATAAGTTTCAAATGCGTGGGTGCCTATTTGTATGTGGGCGTGTATGCGTTCGAGCGTGCATGCACGTATGTGCGCGTGTGTGTGGGCGTGTGCGCGTGAGTGTAGGTACCAAATAAAATGTGTGGTCCCAAGATAATAAATATTTAATTAACCACCAAATAAAATGTACTAACCTAACTATTACGAATACAATAGAAAGGAAAAATTCATTAATTGTATGTCAAACATGCGCCGGTTAGTTGAGAAGAGAGCTATGATTTAACATTTTGATTTATTACATTTTAGCGTAGTTTCTTACCGAATAAAATTTGTAACTTGCAAGATTAATGAAACTCTCTAACAATAGCTTTTAAAAACATGTTAGCAGACCGTTCATGTTCTAATTCTAGTGAATGAGGAATATAGAACCTTATTTGAATCAAGCGAGGTAATAAACTTAATATTCACTCAAATAGTCTTGGATATTAATTCAGTCCACAATACATAATTAGGGGAGAAATAATTAATATAACCAGGAAACCTAAATAATGAAAAAAGATAATTACAAATGCCTTGTGTTTCATATCAATATGATATTTCATATGGGACATAAAAACACTTGATATTGAAAAAGGCCATCTGCATATCAGTCTCCCTTTCAGACAGCACGCGAAATGAATAAATGAAAAGCAGAGACAGGTTGCGCGGCGGCAACAAGCAGCTCTGCCCTCGAGACAAAAGGGCTCTTCAGCTAACGATGCGCCTCCACACCGGAGACGAATACGTCACGGGATACTTTGGGACTTCAGCATGAGCTACCATGCCGTGTTATAGGAGATTATTAATAAGAATAATATTCATATAAATACAAGTTATTGGTGAGTTATGATACAACCCACACATTATTGTGCCTACCGCATGTTTTCACCATCACTCTGTGTTGACTAGTAGAGAAAGTCATCAGGCAATCCGCTCTTTGTAATCTAGTTTTAAGCTAACAATAAAGACTAAATAAATAAAGATATCAATTAAACAGTGCCGGTATTTAAAAAACTGTCTCTGTTACGTATTGTTTGGTTTCCAAAAAAGACGTGTCTTATCTAAAGTATAAATAGTAACGATTCTGACTATAACTATTACTTATCATCACGTCAGTTCCTTCACAGGGTAGACAGAGAGCATCGACTGGCAAATATCCCTATCGTGAAGTACATCTGCTACATTAATTACTCTCTTCAAACATGTATTTATATAATGACAATGACAAGTGTAATTGAAGACAAATATTATTTCCTTAAAAAAGCCGTTTTATAAGGCACATACGGCTATCTCGTTAAATTCATACAATAAATTGATTAAAAGCACAGCCACAGCGGCACAGAGTATTAACAAACAATTCCGCCCTCAATGTAAAAGACCTCTTCAGCCGACAATGGGCGTTCGTACTCCGAGATAAATTATATTGAACACTAGATTGAATGACAACGTTTAATACATTTATTGCTTACTGATATTAATATGAAGTAAAGAGAGTTATTGTAATATTAATAAATTTGTCGTGTGTATATAGTCTTTATATTCTATTGGAAATGAATCAAGTCAAATATCACATGTTTTTTTATTACGACGTATGATTTACTAGTTTAGCTTATATGTACTAGAATTATAACTTTTAATACCTAAAAGTAATATCTGACATTAAACAATTGTAAGAAAATTACATTTTCATAGCTTTCCTATTATATACGGCTTAAATGACCATACATATATAATAAGAAAGATAAATCTCGAATGAGACTGAACCAATCAGCAATAAGGGAAGCTGCTGGATTCGGAAGGCTCAGGACCGGAAGGAATGGCACCGATTAGGGGAGGCCTACATATGTCCAGCAGTGGACATCTAAAGGCTGATGATGATGATGATGATGATGATGAATCACTAATACAGCAACCAGGCAACAGGCAACCGTTTATTATTATTAACCCGAAAACATAATATAATATACTAGTGGTCATCACGTAAACAATTGTTTTTAATGGGAATCGACCCAACAATCTCCGCTTAATCTGTCAGAGCCATAAACCACCAGATTAAAAAGCCAGTAAAGAATTTTCCATATAAAAACCCTATTTTTATGCAGCATCTACGAATTTGTAAAATACACTGAAACTTTTTAATCTACAAAAATTAGATTAAAAAGATAAGTATAAAGTTCATTAAGACATGGAAAGGATGCAGAAAAGCCGGTTTACATATCTCATTCTGTTTACAAACAAAATTCTTATAATAAAAAAATGAAAAGTGCAGACACGGGCGACGCAGCGGGCAGCGAGCAGCCCCACCATCCAGACAAAAGAGCTCTTCAGCTAACGATGCGCCCGCACCGGGAGGCGGGGACCTGCGACGTCACTTTGAACATTCATTTGTAACTATATAAAAGAACTACCGAGATAATTCGTATCAACATCTATAAGATAATTTATTATATTGAGTATTCCTGGTAAAACGTGGGAAGTTACTATACTTCTCTGCCTCACTTCGGAGATTACAGGCGTGATGTTATTTTTAACGTTCTTCATTAGCTATATCTTGATTGTGATGGCAATGACCCACGCGCCGGTCGTATGAGAATAGTCTCTCTAATTTAAAAATATATCCATATTGTATTCTGGCACGAATTTTCAATAATAAAACAGGTTACGAGTAAGTGGACCAACTGTTCTATAATATTAGTAGACACTTTCAAACGTACATTTGTGAGACGATCCTGTTTGTGGATTATTCCTAAAACTATTTCTCTACAAACAGCGTATGACTAATGCGCAACATGTTTATTTATATGTAGATGTATCAAAGTAGTGCGCATATGATTGTGTGTAAATAGTATTTAAATTCAAATAATTTTTCATTTTACCGCGATTTGAAAAACTCCTAAGGAAATTATATGACTTTTGGAATTGTTTAATTTTGATGTAAAATAGTCTGTTAGCAGAATATAAAGGAGACGAAGGTATTAAAGAACATACTTTGAAATGTTTTACTTACAACTTTGTTTTATTTAGTACATTGATTGAAATGAAATCAAATTCAAATATTGAATGCATGATTGCATTCACTTTTTATTCCAGAAAAGTACAGGCGCAACATTATCTTTCTTTTCCTTTAATCGTAAGTGTCGTGTCGATATAGAAAAATAAAACATGCTATATTCCACGCCGTGATTGTCCAACAGCAGATATTATCGGATGCTAAAAGAAGTGATGCCACGTATCCTGTTCCTGGCGCATTTCCAATGCTGTGTTTTTACAAAAACATCCCTTCTTAGTACTCCTTACCATGTTGACATTGTCTACAAATAATTCCTACGAAAACGGACATATTTTTATTTATATATGAGTAGTTTTTATTTTGTTAATTATTATTCTTCTAATCATGGTCACACTTATCAATGAGTGTCAAATATCTCTGGCCTTACAGATCTCACGTGTAGATTTTATATCCATAGCTTTCTTCATACACGTAGCCGGTTTTTCGGTTTATATAGTTAAGACTAACCTTCATATTTTGTGTTTTATTGAAAATTGTAAATGCTAAACTATGCTACGATACTAGTCGTTATTATCAATGCGTAAAGGAAAGACCAGAGTACCGAAGTGTTATACTAGCTTCAGATAGGTACATACGAGATAATATGGAGGAAACATTACAAGAAGAATAGAAGTAGAACAAGTATAAATGTACACATTCTCTGATATTTATAAAGAACAACGTCGATTCAGCGGAAGGAAGAAAGATAACTTTTTGCTAATATCGAGTGGCAACAGTAAAACGTGTCGCGAGTCAGCGGCCCCGCGGTCGCCGCTAGATATTGTCTAGTGTTGACTACGCGACTGATGTCGTCCGGTCCCTGGCTCGCGTCCAATCGTGTGTTTTCACACAAAAACAAAACCTGGTATTCTTCGTTTTTCCTAACTATCCCAAGTACAAGAAAATACCCGTTTTTAATTTTTTTGTATATTCTTGTAATTTTATCTCTTTTAGTTAACCTCAAACTGCCGTAAATATAACAATTTAACAAACATATCTTAATTGTCGTTAAATATTTCCGTGATATGCAAGGTAAAGGCCCTATTTCTATGTTGCAAGGCCCTATGTCTATGTTGCCAAAAATTAAATAATACAAGTGTACAATTTAAAATTGTTTTTAATTTTAAAATATAGATGTATACATATATTTAATGCCAGATTTGAAAGTTCAAAATATAAATACATTATTTAAGGTTACCAATATAATTTTAAATCAATAAAATGCTTGAATGCCAGTTATGGCTCTTCCCAGTATCAAAGCATGAACGTCGTGTGTGCCCTCATACGTATTCACCGCCTCTAAATTCATTACGTGCCTAATGACGTGATACTCATCACAAATTCCATTTCCACCTAACATATCTCTTGCATTTCTTGCTATTTCTAAAGCTTTGCCACAATTATTTCTTTTAATTAAAGAAACCATTTCTGGAGCTGCCAAGCCTTGATCTTTTAGGCGACCTACTTGTATACAAGCTTGAAATCCGATCGCTATGTCTGTCAGCATGTCCGCCAGCTTCTTCTGAATGAGCTGGTAAGAAGCGAGCGGTTTCTGGAATTGTTTTCTATCTAATGTGTACTGTCGAGCAATTCGCATACATGTTTCGGCGGAACCAAGAACGCCCCAAGCGATCCCATACCGAGCGTTATTGAGACATCCGAAAGGACCCCTCACGCCTACAGCGTTTGGCAATAAATTCTCCTCCGGTACAGCCACTTCGTCGAGTACTATCATGCCTGTAACCGATGCTCGTAAAGAAAATTTACCATGGATTTTAGGAGTATCCAAACCTTTCTTTACTTCTGCTCTCTCAACAATGAATCCCCGTACGATGTTGTCTTCGTCTTTCGCCCATATAATGAGAATGTCTGCAATAGGTGAGTTTGTGATCCATGTTTTAGACCCTGTAAGTACGTAACTCTTAGTTTTAACATCATATTTCGCTCTCGTTACTAAGCCGCCAGCGTCACTTCCAAAATTTGGTTCCGTCAGACCAAAACACCCTACTAATTCTCCCTTCGCCATTCTAGGTAAGTATTTTTGCTTTTGTTCCTCCGAACCACACATGTAAATTGCTCCCATGACTAAACTACTCTGCACACTCAAAGCTGTTCTATAAGCAGAATCTACTCCTTCAAGTTCCCTTGTAATCAATCCGTAAGTAACATTTGACACTCCAGCACAACCGTAACCTTTAATGGTGCATCCAAATACACCTAATTCTCCCATTTCCTGGTAAATTTTACGGTCAGACAATCCATTTCTGTTTGCTTCCACTATACGTGGTAATAGTTTTTCGTTACAATAAATTTTGAATGAGTCCCGGATTGCTTTTTCATCGTCTTGCAATTGTCCTTCTAAAATCAAGGGATCCTTCCAGTTAAAATTTACTTTAGCGGCATTTGAGCATGTTGTTGACAATTGTCTCAAATTACTGGGGCTAAAGAGAAGAGAACATGCTCTCGAAAATTTGATAGCCGGCGCAGACATTTTATTAGCACAAATTACTTGTTAGCACAAATGGTAAAAGGGGAAACGTAACTGATTATGCACTAAAGTTGGTGACTAGTTGATAGTATTTTATGGTTACCAATATTGTGTATTATTGAAATCACTCGTTCGTATTAATATAACACACACTATTTATTCGATTATATTACTACACTGTTATTTTCGCCGCGTTAATAACCTCGCCAGTGACCCAGACACAGCGGACTGTCTTAAAAAAGTAAGCTCGCTCCACTCGCCGATAAGTTCACGCTATCAACGCGAGTGTGCGTTTCTTATCGACCTGTTTGTTTCACGTATCACATTTAATAATATTCTTATCACCAAACTTTTGTAAATAAAACTTCAATACTGGAGCATTATTTAAGTTGGAAAACAAATAGTTGGTCGTTTATACGTATACTATCAAAAAAATGTAGAAACAAAACAATTTTAGTCAATTGGCAAAAACAAATATAACACCTATTTTTGTTAATTAGACATCGTGTTCTTATAAATATATAGAGTACAACTTGCTTTATGTATAAATATATGTTTTTATTTGCGTCATTCATCGTATTGTAAACTTGTTTTCAAACATTAAATTACTTTAGGTAACCCTTAGCTGGTATTGATATTGTTACGTATAGGTACGTAGTATGGCTGCTGGAAACGATGCAATGTACTGTATAGAGTGACGAATGAAAAATGCCTTCAGAGTGCACAAACTGTTTATTTATTCTCTATTGTATCGCTGATATTCGCAGAAATCGCTTCCTCTTATCGCTTGTTGAACCTCTCTTAAGCGCTTCCAAAA